>CABHPH010147385.1:0-31063 GCA_902168325.1 Peromyscus nudipes
GGAGGATCAGGGGAAGAGAGGGGAGTGGAATCAAAACACATTATATGAAATTCTCAAAGAATTAATAAAAAAATCACCTAAGAATAAAAAAAGAAGGTGAAAGGTCATTTAAAGAAACTGAACATTCAAAATAACTCAAAATAAAACCCCAAACCCAGCTGCCAGGTATTCCCATTAACAGCGTAAGATGCGGATAAGAACTCCTCTGCTCTGCTGTTTTGTGCACCTGGCTCTGGTCTCTCAAGTGTTTGCACATCAAATGCACATCGAGAGAGAACTAATTGAAAATGCTAGTTAGGGCCTCCCAGAAGTGTGCTCACCAGGACAAACCAAGGGAGCTGGCTGGGAAGCTTGACACATATCCCAAACCAAGAGATGCCAAACGAGTTTTTGCACCCTCCCGGGAGGTGCCAGGCAGGGAAGAAGAAGGTCTGGGTGTGACTTCCTGTGGAGCCTCGTTCTGCAGGCAAGGGCAAATCTCCAGGGCTTAGTCAACCCCTGGCGTCCGAGACTCCTTCCTGGCCCTGCTAAGACTTCTGCAGTCACATCACTATTTCTGACAGGATGGCTGAGTTCCTTTGTCGTCCTCGTCACTGTTGGTCTGTTTTGTTTTGTTTAAATTCTTGTTAGTTAACTGTCTGGTAACATTGAAAGCCTCAGCTTCGCCTCCCTGCCCTTCCTGCCACGAGCAGGGATGTAACAGGGAGGCCTTTTTTTTTTTTTTTTTTTTGGAAGGTGCATACCAGGACAGCTCAGGCATTACTGCGGGCATTGGCAGCTTGTTTGGAAATGCTTAAGTGAGTGGTTCCAACTAGCTACACAGCGGAGTTGGATGCCAAAACCCCACCCAGGCCAACTGACCCAGAATCCCTGGGGGTGGGGCTCTTGCTGTTCTTTCTGTACGACTTCTGTTAGAGCCCTCCTGGCATTCTAACTAGCCTCAAAGTTTGAGAATCACCCCTACGATCTAAATCAATGTCTTAGAGAAAAACCCACATTCCATTCATAAGTTCAAAGATGCAGTTGCTGAGTAATGGGGAACACTGTAATATAACTTATCCTTATATATTCTTTATACGTTTGCATATTTCAGTATAAGTATGGAAAATACACTGCAAAATCCACATCAGAACTGATCAGTCAGGGAGAGAGGAGTGACAGGAGATCACGAGCTTTCCGTTTGTGTCTGTGTCATGTGACCCAACCGAAAGAATTTTTGGTTTCCCTTCTGTGGTTTATATATGTGAAACCAAAAATATAAACTTTATACTTACAAATAAAGACTGTTGTAAATGGTCACTACTAATGTGGATTTTCAGTTGTTTGATAGGTTGGGTTGTGCTTCATAATTTGGATTGGAGGGGGTTTGATTGCTATTACTATTTCTTAAATGCTTTTCTGAGCATTTGTATCTTTTTACCTGATGATTTTAAATTTTTATAAAATATGTAAAGTTCTTAACTTATTAGTTATTTAAATGTGCTAACCAACACAGTTATAATCATATTACCAATAGTTAAATAATGTTTACTTTCTTATGGTTTCAATAACATATTCCATTTTAGTGTGCTTCTCATGAAGACTTGAAAAACTAGTGTTCACAGTTTATAATTCAGATGAAAAAAAATTCCATCTTTCCCTAATGGGAAATTATGTAAACTCTCAATATTAGTAGCTTGACAATAAATTGTTGATGGGAAATACACGGCATGAGAGTTTATTATCTAAGTCTGTCTTGAATCTAAATCTTAGATATGAAAATCCTTCACTATGTGAGCATGGAGTACCATCAGTAACGGATCCAGTCAGTGGTTTATGGTTATATAAAGTCAGGTAGCCAAAGTGCTTATCGTTAAGTAAAGACATAACAGCTGCTTGAAGCCGGGCGGTGGTGGCGCACACCTTTAATCCCAGCACTCCAGAGGCAGAGGCAGGTAGATCTCTGTGAGTTCGAGGCCAGCCTGGTCTACAGAGTGAGTTCCAGGACAGGCTCCAAAGCTACACAGAGAAACCCTGTCTCGAAAAACCAAAACCAAAAGCAAACAAAACAAAACAAACAAACATACAAAAAACCAGCTGCTTGAAATGACAGCTATCAATTCGCTGGTTCTGTTATCTCATATTCCCCCATACATGTTTAAGAATTAATATACCATCAGTAGACTAAGAATTATCAGAAAACATTTTTTATAAAACTATAAACCAACATGTTTCTTCTCATGGTTAATAAGATACTTCTTGTCCATGTTTGTGTGAAAAAAGAAGTGATTTTTTTTTTTGTCTACCACTTTAAGATAAACATGTTTTTATTTCCTTCAGAGTGTTTTACACAGACTAGAGCAGCAGAAGGGCTGATTTTCCATATTCATGATGAAGCACCTCTTCTCCTCTGTACTTGTTGAGAGGGCATGACTCATGCACAGATGGGAACAATTCCCAACTCCAGGTCTAAGTAACTTTCGGAAGTGGGGGAGGAAGAGCTCTGGTTTCATTAAGCCATAAACAAGGCTTATTTATTAAATACGTTATATTATATTTCCTAATTATGTTCATTAAGCCATCACAGGATTTTTTCCTTCTTCATTTTTTACCTTTGCTATTTTCTGAGTGCTTATGGACTACTCTCTTGTGTTATAAATAGTTCTCAGCAGTCTATCACTCATTTAACATTCTTTGCAGTCCTGTGAGGTCATTCTTCACTCAGAGATGAGCTGTCCAAGGCAGGAGCCACAGCAAACTGCCCATACACTGAGCAGGAGCCATAGAATCATGCCTTTCTCTTTCACAGTTTCAGTGTGTAGATGTAGAACTCTTAGACTTGACCTGAATCATTTTGGGAGTTCGGTAAAGCATCTCCATTGTGCAAAGTCCAAAGACAGAAAATGGAGCCTTTCATAACAGGATCAGAACTAAGTGGCACCATTAAAACTATTTTAAGAAACTACTTCACCCCAGTCAGAATGGCTATCACCAAGAAATCTGAACATGGGAGCTGGAGAGACTCAGTTGTTAAGAGCACTGACTGCTCTTTCAGAGGACCTGGGTTCATTTCCCAGCACCCACATGGCAGCTAACAACTGTCTGTAACTCCAAGAGCTGACAATCTCACACAGACATACATGCAGGCAAAACACCAATGCACATAAAATAAAAATAAACTATTAAAATAAAAGAAATCTGAACACAAACGTAGAAGAGGCTGTGAAGAAAAAGGAACTCTTGATCATTGTTGGTGGGGGCAAGAATTGACACAACCATTGTGAAAGGCAGTTTGGAAATTTCTCAAAAATTTTAAAATAGAACTAGCATATGTCCCAGCTATTTCTCTGCTGAATATATACCCAGAGAATCCCATACCCTATCACAGAGATATTTTCGCACACTCATGTAAATTGATGCATTACTCATTATGACAAAGAATTGAAATCAACATAGTTGTCCATCAATGGATGAATAGATAATGAAAATTGCATCTCTCTCTCTCTCTCTCTCTCTCTCTCTCTGTGTGTGTGTGTGTGTGTGTGTGTGTGTGTGTGAAAACTACTCAGCTCTAAGTAAAAAAAGGAATAACAAAATTTTCTGGAAAATGTATGGATTTAGGATATATAATATAATATTATGCAAGACTACATAAGAAAAAATGCATGTTCTTGCTCATACGTTATATCTAGCCAATAATATATGCATGTATGTAAATAAATGTATGCTTAGGTATATTATAACATGTAGAAAAAAAGAACAAGACAAGCTAAATATTAGGGAATGAAAAAGGGTAAATGTGGATAATAATGAGTTATGAGAGAGGATATAAAGATAATTGTTTGGGAGAGAGAGTACATAAAGTTATGAGAGAGAATATAAAGACAGTTGTAGCTCTAACTCTGTCATGGATTTTTCACTTTGTATGGTAGATAAGTACATAAAAATATATATGACAGTTAAAGTGTAAAATTCAATGTGAATATCCACAGCTTTCATTCTGAATGGCTATTTTATCTGTACTAGTATAGAAGTTCATTGAGCCGTATAGTCTTTGAGTCTGGTTAAGTTTGATGTGTGATTTCTTTTCATGTGCAACATTTTAATAATAAAATTTAATAATTAAAAAATAAAGCTTCAGAATAGATAGAATTACCCACAAATTTTACCTGTACATGTGTGTTGGTTGTGTACTATTCCACTAAGACTCACAATTACTGCCAATCAGTTTTCTATTTCCTTTTACCTTGGGTTGCTTTTACATTCCTTTGCTACCCACAAAGAAGAAACAGATTTGACTTCATGCCAGCTCACCTTCCACAATACTCTTTGTTTTTTGTTTTTTTTTTTAAATAAAATCTGGTGCTATAACACTGACCCTGTGGGTATCAGGCAGTTAGTCCTTGCTGGATATCAATAACAGATGAAAGTACTGGCAGATGTTGCACCTTCAGAGTTCCAGATAAGCCCATTAACTCTTATGTGATCTTCCACGATCTCTTCTATGATCAAGAAAAACACTGTCAACAGAACTAGATTAGAATCCTTTATGTTGAGCACGATCCTTTAGACCAGTGAAAAAGCCAATCACCAGTCTCTGACTTACACAAAGACACTTTGGTCAGACTAGGTGCATCTGAGATCAAGGGACACACATACCTCTTGATTATATGTATTCTTCACTGAGCAGAAAATCCAGGATTTGGGAGGCTTTGGAAAGATGAAGGCATATGAAACAGTTCTACCTTGAGAGCAAATGGGATCCAGCCTCCATGAAATGACACATAGCTTTGGGTCAGAGGTGGAATAAGACTATCTTAGATAGACATGGCTGAGTGGTGTTCAAAAAAGTGATGTTTAATATACACATCCCAGCTGATTCATTTTATGTGGTGCATGTTTTGTACAAATGAGAGAGCTCCTTGCTGTGGTAATTTAGTGTACCCAAATAAAGCTTACCTAGGGATCAGATATATTCTACATTTCTATATCACCTTGCCACCATGCCAGGGGCAAATGTAAGACAATAGTTGTTCAGCTCCCAGGCCAATTACATGGAACCTGGAGTATCTGGAGTATATCATGGAAAATCACCCCTTGGTGCTGATAAAGGGGAGTCTGGGTCCCATGTTATCAAATACCTCAGCAGGTATCAGCCTTAGGGAATGTTGGGTAGGACTGGGAGAGGAGACCTGGTCCCAAATCTCCATTTTCATACATTGGGGATATCTAGCTTTACTTATGGCAGACAAGAGTTTTCAAAGAAATCCTAGCCAACTGTGGGGAATTCCGTTTAGCAAATACATACTGCAAATTAAAGCTTTGGATGAATCATTGAATTAGATTAAAAATCTAATCACTGTTGTAGAATGTTATTTTAAGATGTGTTACATTTATTTATGCTGTGGAACATTTGTTTAATGATACCAAGATGTGTGGCATTCTTTTATGTTGCATTTGTTTAACTCTGTGAATCTGTGCTACTTTGCCTGTCTAAAACACCTGATTGGTCTAATAAAGAGCTGAACAGCCAGTAGTGAAGCAGGAGAAAGGATAGGCAGGGTTGGCAGGCAGAGAGAATAAATAGGAGGAGAAATCTGGGAAGAGGAGATTGGGAACGAGAAAAGGAGGAGAAGAAGACATCAAGGGCCAGCCACCCAGCTACACAGCAAGCCACAGAGTAAGAAGTAAAGAAATTAATATAGAATAGACAAATATAAAAACCCAGAGGCAAGAGGTAGATGGGATAATTTAAGAAAAGTTGGCTAGAAACAAGTCAAACTAAGGCCAGGCATTTGTAGGTAATAACCAGATTCCATGTGATTATTTGAGAGTAAATAGTAAAACAACCAACAACAATTCCTATTAAGTTTTCAGTGTTTAAATTAAAATCAGTGTTATATACAATTCATTTTCATCATATTCTTTCCTATCTCTCAACTTTCCCTAGGCCCTCCAAAACTCTCTACCTACTCAACTTCATGTACTCTCTTTCTCTCTCTCAAAAATATAAAGCAAAAATCAAGACAAAAATCACCCCCCCAAAAAAAGGTACACATGCGCACACGCATACACACACACACACACACACACACACACACACACACACACACACACACGGAAACGGACACAGACACACACACACAGACACGGACATGGAGTCCATTTTGTGTTGGCCAACTACCAACTACTGGGCATGGGGCTTATCCTGGAGTGTGGTTGATATGCCCAGTGACATTGCATTGAAGAAAATTTACTATCCTTTTTCCAGCAGATATCAATTGTAAATAGCTCCTTGCTTAGGTGTGGGTCTTTGTATCTATTTATACTTCTGCATGAGCTTCCTAAAATACATGCTTGTGTGTTAGAAATTTAAATGGAGTTTCCATATAATAGGGGAGACAATGCCCAAATTGGCATCTCATGTCACCAAGTAAAACCTCAGTTCCAGGAATGGGTTACATCTTTTTTGAGTCACTGGTCAAAGGGGTCCCACAGACCACAACATCACAGACTACAGCTAAGGCTACTAGTTACCCTCCACAAACAGTAAGACCCTACAGCTGAAGACACCACTGTCTTCAGTCATTGGACATGGAGAAATTGAGCTGGTACCCAACTAGAAGCTTCATTTCTGTGACTAATGTTCATGGTGCTAAAAAGTACTTTGCATACAACTGGATGAGAAAAGTAATCATCAGTATCACCCAGACATAATCCTGTAACCTACAACAGAGACTTGTCTGCAAGATATACTGGTACAATAGTGGCATGTATGTTCTGGGAGTAATCAACCACTTTTTTGATTGGATATAGGGTTCACTCCATGAGATGGAACCCATACCCAATGCTACTAAACTGGCCAAGAACTTGAGACTAGAAAGCCATGGGCTCTAGGGGAAAACCTACTGCTATTATTCTGCTAGAGAAACTTAGTAATTAAATAATTCATAATGACATACTGCTGTACTCATAGATCAGAGTATCACTTAACTCTCATTAGAGATGCTTCTTCTTGTAGTAGATGTTAATTAAGATAGCGGCCCACAATTGAGCAATGGTCAGAGGGTGAGAAATTAAGTCTTAAATAGGATGTCCTTATCAAATCCCTCCCCTTCACATCTGATCAGCTCAGAGATCAACATGGAAGAGGAAGCAGAAAGATTGGAAGAGCCAGAAGAGGATGATGCCAAGGAAATAACATCACCTGGACACAGCAGACCGATACACATGTGTCTTAGGATTTCTATTACTGCAATGAGACACCATGACCAAGAAACAAGTTGGGGAGGAAAGGATTTATTTGAATTACACCTCGGCATTGCTGTTCATCATCGAAGGAAATCAGGACAGGAACTCACACATGGCAGGATCCCAGAGGCAGGAGCTGATGCAGAGGCTATGGAGGGGAGCTGCTTACTGGCTTGCTTTATAGAACCCAGGACCAGCAGCCCTGGGAGGGCCCAGCCCATGTTGGGTGGTGCCACCATGGGCTGGGCCCTCCCTGATTGACTACTCAATGAGAAAATGCCTTACAGCTGGATCTAACTGACACATTTCCTCAGCTGAGGAATTTTTCTCTGATGACTGTTGCTTGTGTCAAGTTGATACACAAAACCAACCAGTGCAACATACCTCAGAGACTTTTTCAGTTTTTAAAAGACTTATTTTATCATTTAAAGTGTGTGTGTGTGTGTGTGTGTGTGTGTGTGTGTGTGTGTGCCGTATATGAATGCAAGTTCCCACAGAGGTCAGGGGTATCAGATCCCCTTGATCTGGAGTTACAAGTAGTTATGAGCTGCTAATATTCAGTGTCTGCAAGAACATCAAGTGTTATTAGCCATCTAGCCATATTTCTAGCCCCCAAACACTCTATTTTTAAAATAATTTTTTTATTATTTCAGAATTTTACATATGTACATAACATGTTTTGGACCTATATACCCCAAACCTCCGTTCCAAATTCTCACAGATAACCAGCTACTGTTTCCCCCTCCAAAATTTCTTTCTCCTTTTCTTTCTATAACTCAGAGTCCAATTAGTTCTGCCTATATGTACATGGTGTAGGACTATTCATTGGAACATGGACAATGTACCAAGGACACACCCCTGAAGAAAACTGTTCCTCCCCAAGCAGGACTTGTGTAAGCAACCACAGATGCTGTGATTTCATGAGTTTGGACAAGCTTGCATGTCCAAAAGATGCTGTTTTGCAGCTATCCTCATCCTTGCCAACCTCTGGCTCTTATAATCTTTCTCCCCATGCCTTCTAAATTGTTTCTTGAGCCTTGTGGAAATGGGTTGTGATATGGAGGGATGAAAAGAAATAAAAGGGGGAATATAGAAATGATATAACAATAGGGTAGATTATTGAATCTACTAAAAAGCAACTACTAGTCTCAAATATTTTACATTGTATGGATTTTTGTATACTGATACAAATTTAAGGTTATTTTTGTTATAACATACTGTATATGTTTCTACTCTTGTTTAAGGTATTGCACCTATGAAACTCATTGAAAATGTAAAGTAAAGTTCTAGTCCTTGAAAGCTATTGTTACAAACTGTTTAGATAATTAAGAAATGCAGGTTAATAGTTAGTCATCTATAGAAATCAAAGTTGTAGTCAGGTTAGGTATGTTTTCAAAGTTAGACAGATATATTTAGATAGGTGGTCCTCAAATGCTTTAGAGATCTACAGAATATGTCATTTTAAATGTTTTAATAATGTAAGGTTTTTCATGACAGTGAGATACATCTGCTCCTGGCAGTACCAATCTACTTCAGAGAAGATGATGGGCATTGAAGAAACGCCATATGGAGTTTGCTTTCAATGTGGCAAAGCTAGCCACTGGGTAAGAAACTACCCTTGCCTTAACTCCTGACAGCATGCTGTCCAAACTGGACAAGCAGAACACAAAGGAAGTCGACTGCCAAACTTTGCCAAGGCAAGGTAGGCCAGTCCTTCAAATTCCCTGTTTCACAGAAAAGTCTGTCAAATGTTCTAGGCCTGTAGGTCAAAGAAGGATGCCCCAACATTGTAGAGGAAACTTGGGTGACTGTCCAGGCAGCCAGCTGTCTCTGTCATTTCTACAGTTTTGGAGCTATAGTTGTTTGCTCTGCACTTCCTATTTACTCAGGTAATATTTTATCTTTTTCAGGTCTCTGATGGGGTCAAAGACTAGATAGTTATAGTCTTACAGTTTCCCTTGCTACCAAATTCAGAAAAGAAACCACAAAAGAGATGTAAAGTTTATAGTTTGAGAGATATAAGTACTTAAGTTGTTTATCTAAAAAAATGTTTTAAGGTCTAAAAAGGTATTTTTAGGTTGGTAATACAAGTTATGATAGAAAGTGGTTTAGGCATAAAACTTTGGACTCACCAAGATAGGATAGATAACAGAGTACTTTCTCCAGTGTGGCCAAATACAAATGGACTGGATATTGTGAAAGTAATTCTTATCTGATGATTATTCTTATTGTATTAGTTTTACTGTGTTAGAGTTAAAACCTTTCCTTTTTATTTAGACAAAAGGGGGAAATGTTGAAGGATATTTGATTATACTGTGAACCCCAAGTTTAAGTTCACATTAATTAACTAAAATCAACCTTGGATCAGGAGGTGGAGCCAGCAACTAGTTGACAGAAAATAATCATAGAGAGTTAGAGGGAGTCTGGAAGACAGATGGAGAAACACACAAGAAGTAGTAGGGAGGGACTTTGAGTGTGGTGCTCTTTTATTGGTTTGATGGAGCAGAAGGACACTCTCTGAGACACTGGCAAAGAGGGAAGGTCAGCTAGTTTGCTCCTCAACCTCTCTGAGGTAGCAAGTTTTCATATCAGCCTCTGACTCCCAAGTCTTATTGATAAATAGAATTGTTGTGGAATATTAGTTGAAGATGTGTTCATTCGTTTATTCTATGGAACATCTGTTTAATGTTGCAAAGATGTGTTGCATTCTTTTATACTGCATTTGTTTAACTCTGTGAAGCTGTGTTACTTTGCCTGTCTAAAATGCCTGATTGGTCTAATAAAGAGCTGAACAGCCAATAACTAGGCAGGAGAAAGGATAGGTGGGTCTGGCAGGAATAGAGAATAAATAGGAGCATAAATCTAGGAAGAGAAGATAGAGGAGCAAGAGAAGAAATATGAGGATGCTGAGGGCCAGCCACCCAGCCACACAGCCAGACACAGAAGAGGTAAAGAAAAAATATACAGAAATAGAAAAAGTTAAAAGCCCAGAGGCAAAAGGTAGATGGGCAAATTTAAGTTAAGAAAAGCTGGCTAGAAACAAGCTAAGATAAGCCTGGGCATTCATAAGAAAGAATAGGTCTCCGTGTATTTATTTGGGAGCTGAATGCAGCCCCCCCACCCCCAAAGAATAAAGAATAAAAGAAACCAACAACATACAATGATAGAGATTTAGTTAAAAACTACACTTGGTGGTAGCAGGAAAGCTGGTGCTGGCTGGACCAGAAGTCCCACCAGGCTGCAGCTTGAGCAGTGGGGCACTGACTGGTGGACCACAGGGCTGTAGATGGTAGTTAAAATATCAGTCGATTCAGGGGCAGCCACTAAGCCAACAGAAAAACAACAGTGATACACAAGTTCCAATTAGAGCTGAGCACTCCACAGTCACTTTTTCTGTGCATTTTGACCACTTATAAGTCTCTTTATTAATTACCGTTCACTGTGTGTGTGTTGTGGGGGGAACAGCCCATAATGAGGGCTATGGTGGTTTGAATCAGAAATATCTCCCCTTGTCTGGGGTATTTGAATACTTGGCCCCCAGTCGGTGGGGCTGTTGGGAAGGCTTAGGAGGTGAGGTTTTGTTGGAGGAAGTGGTGTCACTGGAGACAGATTTGAGAGTTTGAAGACTTGTGTTATTCCAAGTTTTCTCTCTCTGCTTCATGCTTGCAGTCTGAAGATCTCTCAGTGTCTTGCTCCAGCTACCATGTCTCCACTCTGTCATTGTCTTAGTCACTTTTTATTGCTGTGAAGAGTCACCATGTCCAAGACAACTCTTATAAAAGGAAGCATTTAATTGGGGGCTTTCTTGCAGTTCCAGAGGTTTAGTCCATTATCATCATAGCAGGAAGCATGCTGGGGAAGTAGTTGAGAGCTACATCCTGATCCACAGGGGGATGGGTGAGAGACTGGGCTTGGCATGGGCTTTCGAAACCTCAAAGCCCACCCCTAGTGACACACTTCTTCCAGCAAGGCCACACCTACTTTAACAAGTCTGCGCCTCCTAATCCTTCTCAAATACTGCCACTCCCTGATAACTAGGCATTCAAATGTATGAGCCTACGGGGGCCATTCTTATTCAATCCACCAGTCACCCTGGGCTTTTCGAAAAATCCCTCTAGGATCATAAGTCCAAATTAACACTCCTTTCTATAAGTTGCCTTGGCTGTAGTGTTTTATAACAACAATAGGAAAGAAACTAAGACAAGGGCTAAAGAGCTCCATTAAACTAAGATTTTCAACATTATACTAACCAGTGAACGGATAGTTTGTACGACATGTAACTGCAACTGCAAAACCCATTTTGGCATACAAAAGTGACAAATTTATGAGATTCCACTAATAAAAGGAAGGAACTTTATGGTCTTTAAATATAATGTCAACCACTGCAAAAAACCACAAGGTTGTAAAAAATCAGTCATAAATTTTTGTCACAAACTTGGATGAGCAAAATGTCTCACTGATGGTAATCATTGGAGATTTGGAGAAATTTTTAGTGGTTATCTAAAATTGTATGTAGCCATTTCAAGCATATAAAAGTGTTCACAAGAAGTGAAACACAGACGGTTTTATACTCTTGGATCCCTTTTCTCTGGAACCCTTAGAAGGCGTATATTTGCAGACATAGAAAACAGTAGAATGATTGACAGGGGAAGCAAGGAAGGGAAAAGAGAAGTGACTGAGATAGTTGGTACAAGGTTTCTTATTGGTTTGATGAAAATATTTTGAAATTAAACCACTTCAAAGAGAATGTACATTAAAGGAGTGAATTCTATGGTGCATGGCTGATATCTCAGCAATAATAATAATAATAACAATACAAAAATGTTTACTAAAGCAAATGAAAGTGTGTCTCAGTAAAAAACTTAAAGCATTTTTACAAGGCAGTTTCAAATAGGTTCAAAGTGTAAAGTTTAACCATCATGATAACTCTGTTGTACCAAGAAGACACAATAAATTTTGCACAAAGTCCCACATGGATCCGTCTGTCTATCTTGGTGAGTTATACAAACATTATTATAGCGGGGGGGGGGGGGGGGGGGGGGGGGAGGCATTAACATAGAGAAAGTGCTGGAAACTTCCATGCACAGTATCCTCTCCTCTGTAGTAAGTGTGAGACGGTGTGGCTCCATTAACTGCCCTTGGGGAACTTGGAAGGAGCATCTACACTTATGGAAGGTAGTTAGAGAAAAGATGGCAAATTCAGAGAGAGTGTGACCACTTGCGGTTAGAAGCTGTGGGAACAATGGGGCTCAGCCCTTGTGGGGGCTCTTACAAATAAGGAGTTCTTGGTGTTTTATTTGAATTTAAGAAATAAAATGACCCTGGAAACCACAGCAAGAATTTGAGTCTCTTGGATGCCCAGTCATTTCCTAGTCACTAGAAGGGTTAGAACTTAGGTTTTACTTCTCTTAAAAGTGTTCCCTAAATCTCTAGTTATTTGTTTACTTACTCATTTAAAAATATATTCATTGGGGCTGGCAAGATGGCTCAGTGGGCAAAGTTGTCTGTTGCTAAGCCTGGTGACCTGAGTTCAATACCCTGGTCCCACATGGTTGAAGGAGAGAACTGACTTCTGAACATTGCACAACCTCTGACTTTCACAGGTATGTTGTGGCATGTGTGCATCTCCAAGTACACACAAACACTCAAAATAAATAAAATGTATGAAAAAATTTAAATACAATAAAACCACTGGATACTCATCGGCAACTATTCTAGGTTCAGGGAATACAGAAACAAACACAACAAAACAAACACCTTCCCCTGACCTCATTGGATGGATGTAAATATTTAAAGCATCAGACAAGAGTTATATATGTAGACTACCATGAGGAAGGAGGAAGTGTAGTAGCAGAGTAGGAGAGACTCATGGCTATGTTTGGGTGGATGGTGGGGGGTGGGGTGGGGATTTAGCTAGAAAGGGTCATGTGAGCAAATATCTGAAGGTGGTAAGTAACCATGGACAAGTCATAGACATTCCATCTGAAAATATTCAGTATAAAGATTCTGAGGCAGAGGCATATGGTGTATTAGAAGAACAGCAAAGTATTATGTGTCTTAGTGGTTTTTTTGGTTATTGTTGGTTTTTTTTTTTTTTGAGGTGAAGATACACCATCACCACAACAACTCTTATAAAAGAAAAGATTTAATTGGGCTGACCTACAGTTCAGAGGTTCAGTCCATTATCATCATGGTGGAAAGCATGGCAGCATACAATCAGACACGGTGCTGGAGAGGGAGCTGGGATTTCTACATCTGGGTCTGCAGGCAGCAGGAAGAGAGAGCAACACTGGGCTTGGCTTGAGCATCTGAAACCTCAAAGCCCACTCCCAGGGACACACTTCCTCTAAGGCCACACCTACTCCAACAAGGCCACACTACCTAATAGTGTCACTTCCTATGAGCCCATAGGGGGCCATTTTCAATCAAACCACTACACCATGTGTCCAGAGTGTCACACTGGGGCAATAAAATGATGGGAATGGAAAGTAAAAGAAAGTAACATCGGAGATAGAACTCTTGGAAGGCCTTGCATTCTTTGTAAGGGCCTTAGGTGTTGCCCTGCCTACATTGGAAAAGCCTAGGAAGCTTTGAGTCCAGGACTGATCCAATCTGACCTATTTATTTATTTTTAATTAAGAATTTTTTCATTCATTTTACACACCAATCAAAGTTTCCCCTCTTCCCTCCTCTGCACCCCCAGCCTTCCTCTCCCAACCTCCCCCAAGAAGGCAAGGCCTCCCATGGGGACATACATCCAGTAGAGGCAAGTCCAAGCCCTTCCCCCTGCCTCAAGGCTGCACAAGCTGTCCCATCATAGGTAGTGGGCTCCAAAAGGCCTGCTCATGCACCAGGGATGAATTCTGATTCTACTGCCGGGGGCCCAAAGCAGATCAAGCTACACGATTGTCTCGCGGTGCAGAGGGCCTAGTCCAGTCCCATACAGGTTCCACAGCCATTGATCCAACTTTCATGAATTCCCACTAGTTTGGTTTGGTCATCTCTGCAGGTTTCCCCATCATGATCCTGATGCCCTTGCTCATAGAATCCCTCTTCTCTCTCTTTTTGACTGGACTCTTGGAGCTCTGCCTGGTGTTTGGCTGTGGATCTCTGCATCTGCCTCCATCAGTCATTGGAGAAAATCTCTGTGATGACAGTTAGTATTCACTGGTCTGATTGCTGGGGTAAGCCAATTCAGTTCAGGCACCCTCTCCACTATTTCTAGTAGTCCAAGCTGGGGTCATCCTTGGGGATTCCTGGCAATTTCCCTAGCACTGGATTTCTCTCTATCCCCATGATACCTCCTTCTACCATGGTATCTCTTTCATGGAGTGGGAAACAATCTGACTTATTTCTAACAGGACCTATTTAAGTTCTTGTTGACAATCATCAATAGTGGACAATGGATGAGCCACCAGTCAGGACATACCTTTAACAACCAAGAGAAGAGATGACTTTGGCCTAGTTCAGAATGGTAACTGTGAAGGTAGTGGTCTGTTTATAAGTATGTTTTGGGGATAGAGCTAATAGGATTGTTATGGGAGTTTTTAGAGATTGTGAGGTCAACAATAATTACAAGACTTGGGCCTGAACACTTATTTAATCAATCTGGTTATTGCTTATCTCAAAATGATCCCTAGCTCTAGATCTGACCCCCATGGGGAAGGAAGTGAATATGTGAAGTCAAGGTGCTGAGGCCTTCATTTTGCTTTTGTACATGCCTGGCAATTAACATTTTAGAATTAATATTTATTGACTTCCTGGAATTAATAGTTATGAAGCACAACATTCCTTTTAAGGATAGATGTACTAGGACACTATCATCCCCTAATAATATTACTGCAAAATTCTATCACATAGGATATACTTTTTCTTTTCTTAACTACCTCCCATCTAGACACTTTAGTAAACATATTCCAAGGACTTCCTCTCCTTTGATTTAACAGAATTTTATGAAAATATAAAAAAAAAGGAAGTAATGATTTTTGAGTTGAGAGTTTGCAGAACTCCACTCTTTGGCTGTCTGGCTTCTATCAACTTGTTCATGTTGAAAGTGGAAAGACACAATCTCCAGAATGCTGAGAATCATGGTCTATCATCAGCCTCATGTCTTTCATTAAGGAACCTGTAATTAACACTTTGGAACCCATATTAGTTCAGAGTTCAAGGCCACATTCAGAGCCTATGGATGGGTAAGGAGAAGATATTGTAGACATCAATTATCTTAGGGAACGTTCTTAATTTAGATGTTCAAAAATGGAATAAAAGAGCAATGGCTGACACATTCATGTGCTCCAATATCTGGGGAAAAAAAAGAAATAGAATGACTCACAGGAGGGTTATCTGACTTTTAGAAGGAGATTAAAACAACACAATTAGCTATACATGTTGTTTTCTGATAAGGCTAAAGAGGTTAGAAGGGATTTCCTGCTTTTTTGCCTTTCGAATTCAAGCTCTCTCATCGGTCACCAAAAGAAACCACACATTACATATGGCAAAGCTGACGTTGATGCCTCATTAAAGCCTGCTGCCCGGGAAGAGATCTTTTATGGTGATGAGAGTGATTGTGGTGACGAGGAGTGATACACCAAAGAATGTCCAAACCTCTTGATTCCTTTTTACTAATAGTTGTTTACTCTGTGTGTGTATTTTTTTCAAACATGCTTGTTTGAACCTCTGTTTTGTTTTTTTTTTTCTAAATTACCGTGTGATATACTGTTAGAAATAACCTTCAAAGGTGATTGGACTAAGACTTTATTGGCTTCTTCATATGTAGATGGAATAATAATCACACTGTGTTACCATCTCGTGCAACTTAGAAATGATCCTGCGGATGCCTGGGGTTCAGATCCTACCCCCCTCATCTTTTAACCCAGTGGCTAGGAGAAGTTATGTGTTCATAAGAAACTTAATATGCTTACATACCATCTCCAGAAGTTAAACTAATAATGCCAACTGTGCTATTTCAGAACTGCTACCCTGTGGTTAAATTCAAATTTATAGATATTATTAGATTTCCTTTTAATATGGTAGCTGGGTAATCTTCCTCTTTTATGTGAGATGCTTGTGAAAAAAAATTACGTGTCTGGTCTTTCTGAGTTTTTCATTTGAGAGAGCTCTAGGATTTGCCTTGGTATCCTGGAGTGTGGAGTGACATTATGATTATGCATTATTTTGATGGCATCAGCTGGGAAGTTACTTTTAAGGGATATCTATTCTGATGATTCAGAAGTTCAGGCCTTGTATTGGTTTAAGTTTCTGCCAGTTGCATGTAAGCATTTTTTTTTTTACATAAGTACAGATGCTGACAGTCCATTCTTCCCTTTCATTATGTGATCCTAGGATCAAAGTCAGGTCCTCAGTTTTGACAGCAAACACCTTTACCCATTGATAGATCTCATGTGCCCTAAACCTTGTAATTCTTGTCTGTGTGTACCTAATTTAGGACAGCTCCCTCTCTGGATACTCTTTGTCTCTCATTCTCACCTTGCAGAAAGGTGTGCAGAGAATTCATGTATTTATCTAATAAACACAGGCTGATATGCTGCTACATGGCTGGCTGCTAGCTATGAAATGTGACCAAAATCCTTGACATTATGGGCCTGTGGTCTAGATTTAGAGAAGAACAAGGACCACACAGTTGTGAGGTGGTATGGGAACTCACCAGGGTGGAAGTTCAAGTACTATGAACAACTTGGCTAAAGGCAAAGAAGAAAACTTCCTGGATACAGTGGGATTTGCAAGGTGAATTCTGAAGGAGCCTGCTGAACCAAAATAACAATAATAAATAAATAAATAAATAAATAAATAAATAAATAAATAAATAAGGTAAATAAGGTAAATAAGGATAAGAGTGTCTCAGATAAGCTGAAGCATTCTGGGCCTGAAGAGCCATTGTATGTGGGATGTATCTGGCATATTTAAATTACTGGTAAGTATAGAGATCTTTTAAATATTGGAACCTTTGGTTGGCTAGAGGTGTCTTTAGTTCGGCTCAATCCTGCATTGCTGACTAGCTGATTGGCTTTGTATCCTACCTGATCTCAGGCTCCTTTCCAGTGTCTCCTTCCCTACTGTATGTCTATATTACTAATTGTCATCCAGAGAGAGGCTCAAGGAGTTGCTTCCTCCCCTTGTACCACCAGGTCCTGCAGCAGAGTGTGAAGGAAGCACTTCCTGAAAACGGTTCCCCTGGAAAGTTTCATTAACTCAGTGGAATGCACCATCTTGATGAGGAGTTTTTCCATTTATCTCTAAGATTCCAACCAAGATCCCTGTCCCAACAAACAGGAAGGGGTGAGTACCCACCAAGTGTCTGCCCCCCTGCCTTCTACACTCAGCCTCGCCACTTTCCTTTTCTACAGTTGATTACAGAGTCCAGCCACCTGGCGTGAGAAGCCCATTCATTCTCCCCCCTCTCCAGCCTTGCATTTACATGTGCAGTGTCTCCCCTTCTTTAGAAACAGCAGTTTCATTTCTCCATGGAGTTAATATTCTTGTCTACCAGTTCTTGTCTCATTGCAGCTTTATGACCCTCACTACAGTTTTTCTTCAAATCATTTCTCTATCAGAAAATTACTCCCATCAGCAGACAGATACTTGGGAGCTGAATATATGCATTCTCTCTATATATTGTTTTAAAGTAGAAGGAAAGGAAAAAGAAAGAAAAGATAGAAAGATTAAGTGTAAGAAGGGAGAAAGTAGGAAGCATGAAAGAGAGAGGGATGAGTAGGAGGCAAACAGAGCAGCATGGTCTCTTGGGTCAAGCAAGGGATGGCCTCCTCGCGCCCTCAAATATCACTCATCCTAGCTTTACCAAGAATATTTTAAACACACCGGTTCCTTAATCCCTGTGTTTGGTTTCATTCCCCTTTTTGCTCTTCAACTGTCTTTTGATAGGCCATTGTCTATTAATACTTGTCAAAGTGAGTTTTGCTATCGTAACTGCCTTTCATGGCTACTCCTTTGAGGATTTGTTGATCTTTTTCTTGGCTTTTATTTCTGATTTTAAAAAGGGGTTGGAGATTTCTTTTCAATAAAGAAAAGCAGGGGTGGGAGATGGCACGGTAGTTAAAGTGCTTGCTGCATAATCCTGAGGACGAGAGTTCAGATTCCCAGACTTACATGAATGTCAGGTGAGTGTGGCAGCCCACCTGTGGTTCCCATGCCCAGAAGGCAGATATAGGGAATCCTAGGAGCAGGCTGGCTAACCGGACCAGCCATATAGGCAAACTCTGAGTTCAACTGAGAGACCTTGCCTCAATGAATAAGATGGAGAGTGATTAGAGAAAAAAAGTTCTGGCCTTGCATCTCCAGATACATGTGCATGTACTTGTACAAAAACACAGGCACACCTGTGTATATCCACACACGCAGACACACCCCCAAACACATATATGCATGGGGAATGAATAAATGCGTTGCTGATTGTTTTTTGCTCTTTTGGGGGGCCCACCACCCAGCTCCCAAATAAATCACACAAGGAGACTTATTCTTAATTATAAATGCTTGGCCTTAGCTTGGCTTGCTTCTAGCCAGTTTTTCTTAAATTATCTGGTCTACCTTTTGCCTCTGGGCTTTTCCTGTTCTCTTACTTCTATAAATCTTACTTTCACTCTTACTCTGTGTCTGGCTGTGTAGATGGGTGACTGGCCCCTAGCATCCTCCTCTCCTTCCTCTCTCATTTGTTCGTTCTCCTTTTCCTCCCCAATTTCTCTTTTTATTTCCTCTCTCTGCCTGCCAGGCCCGCCTATCCTTTCTCCTGCCTTCCCATTGGCCATTCAGCTCTTTATTAGACTATCAGGTGTTTTACACAGGCACAGTAACACAGCTTCAGGGAATTAAACAAATGCAACATAAACAAAAATAACATACCTTAAAATAATATTTCCCAAAGTAAATGGATGAATGAAAGTTCATTGTTGTTTCCTCCTCAGTCTTCAGTGATTTCCCCAAGGTCTTCTTAGTTCATTTTCATTAATTTAGTTAAGTCTCTAGGCTGAGAATTCTCTCACTTTTTCCCCCCTACAATGTGTTTTTGACCATTTCCACCTCACCTTCCATCTGGATGTGAAGTTGCCCTAGCACCTCTTCTGCAGGGTACCCCTCCCTTCTCTGTCTTCAGATTTCCTTTTCAGACCTTGCTGAGCCCACTGCTGGCTAAGGAGGCCGGGCAAACTGGTAAGGCAGCAGAAAGCTGATCGTGCCTTTAAGTCCCACGCGAAGGCATGGCTGCCATGAGTTTGGGGCCAGAAGAACTACGTACTGGTTTCGGGGCAGAGTGGGCTACAGAGGGAGACACTATCTAAAAATAAAAGCAATCCGAAATGAAAGAAAGAAAATCCCACATAGGATTGATAGGCCACCTAACACTCCCCACTCGTCGTAAAGGGCAGGATGATTGTGGTTGTCTTTGAAAAGAGTCCTTCACTCTCTTTGCTAAAATATAAACCCGGCACCAACCTGTGAGATGCTAATCGAATACTCATTTAGGACTGATATAGGAATCAACACTCTGGGAGTGTGGGAGGGAAGGGATGAATTCTGCCAACGGAATGTAGGGGTAGAGGCAGCAAACATTTAATAAAGGGTTTAGTATAGGATTTAAGTGGTGCTTAACACATGGATAGGAATGACCTGGTGGAAAGCAGAGGCAAGGACTCCAGCTAAATAGACTTTTAAGGCTCTAAAGAAGGAGACTGTGACCAGACCAGGCCTATAATAAATCTAAAAGCACAAGTGAGATCTGCTACTGAGCAGATGTGGCACACGAACATTATGTGGTGAGTCATCTACTTTATTTACATCTTGAGATCAAAATGTTGTGCTTTTTTTTTCTTTTTCTTTTTTGAGATAGGGTCTCATTATATAGCTCTGGCTGTCAGGAACTCACTATATAAACCAGGGTGGCCTCGAATTCACAGAAATCTGCCTGACTCTGCCTCCAGGTGCTGGGATTAAAGGCGTGCGCCACCATGTCTGGCTATGATCAAAATCTTAATCTAGTCTAAAAATAAAAATGCTTTTATTCAAACATCTAGAATAATGTTTAATAAAACAAAAAACTGGGGCTGTGGCCTACCTGTTGACACACACAATTAACCATTAGACACGGGGTTTTCTTCAAACTACAAATAGACATTAAAATAAAACCAGAGTAAAGATCTTACATGCTCTAATATTACTGTCTGAAATCTATGATCTCCAGTTCAAGAACTGTGAAAGCTCCTGTATACAAATAACTTAAAATTACACACACACAACACACACACAGTCTCTCTCTCTCTCTCTCTCTCTCTCTCTCTCACACACACACACACACACACACAGAGAGAGAGAGAGAGAGAGAGAGACAGAGACAGAGAGAGAGAGACAGATAGACATATAGACAGACAGATAGAGACAGACACAGAGACAGAGAGACAGAGACAGGTAGGAGGTCTGAGGAACCCTGGTTCACATAATCTGTTTCCGTCTGTCCTAAAAGAATGTTTAAAGGTTCCCAGTTAAGAGTTCTGAGCATTTACTGGCCATTGTAACCTAAAGGGTAGGATCTAGAATATACTTTCAACAGTTGCTTTCATTTGCTGGACAGGCAGAGTTGAGAAACAGAGAAGAGGGCTAACTACCGATTCTGAGTCCAATGGCAGCTCTGAGCCTGGTACTGCTTTGCTTAACACATCCTGGCATCGACTCTGCCTCTGAATACTTATTTAAGTTCACCAGGGTATAATGTTAAATGTTCAGTCTAAATTGCACCATCTATCACCTACATGACACATTTACTGAACCTACATCTAATGCAGGAAGAGACAACTATTACTTTATTTATTCATTTATTTGACATAATGATGCCAAATGTGACACTTACTAAAGTTCCATAAATAAAATATTATTTCAAATACTCTGGAGAAGTTCATGGTTAAAGGAGCCTGATGACAGGCCTTCTATATTTTCTACTTTCTTATGATCCTTTTATTATGAGGCTACCAATGATGTGCCACATGTACTCTGGGCTGATGATTTCTGAGGGGTCCTCGCCAGGCCCTTGTTTGCAAATGAATCCATTGCTATCATTAGCATATGGCCTTATGAGAATTTTAGAAAAATGTTTCTTCGATACAATTTTATTAAACTAGCTTTTAACAAGCGCTAAGACAGAGGCTTATCTTTCTTAGGTTCTTGATTTATAGTTTATGCTAAATTTCTGTAATTCCTTTGGATTAATATTTCCTTGTGTTAACTTTTTGCAATAAAATAGAATGAACAAAAATGAATTGACGATGGTTGGGTGGTCAGTCTCCATTCTCAGCTTGATGAGATCAAGAGTCACCCAGGAGATAAAGCTTCCAGACACACCAGTGAGGGAGTATCTTCATTAAGGACTTGGGAATACTACCTTAACTGTGGGCAGGGCCATTCCCTGGGCAGAAGTCCTAGATGTTGAAACATGGAGAAAGCAAGCTGAGGACTAGCATTTCTTGCTCTCTGCTTCCGTTTGCACATGTTATATGACCAGTTCCATCAAGCCTCTGCCACCCTGACTTCCTTGCCACAGCTGACTAGAACTTTGAACTGAAATAAACACTTTATCCTCTAAGTTGCTTTGGTTAGACAATTTTTATCACAGCAACAAGAAAACAACCAAGTCAAATGGTCACTGTGCTTTTGTGTCATTTTAAAACTTAGCACCTATGGCAATTTTTACTCATCATTCTACCTACGTACCTGGGCATGAGTGACAGGTCATTTTGTTCACTATTAAGAACACCAGGGTATGCTTCGCTTTCTTAGCTTAGGTTCTGTGACCTCTGGTAACATCAATATCCAAAGACCTCAGTGTCCTGAGATATTGGGTCAGATGACTTACCAAAAACAAAACAAAATAAAAAACAAAAAAAAAAGCCCAACTAATTGCTTGTAATTATATGACCTAGCTCTTATTTTTTCCTGTTATACTCTATAGTTTACAATGATGTAACCGAGGGGCTGTCTTAGAAAATGTTTCATATGCATCTAAACATTCGTTATGACACTACAAGAATTATTGGCTTCAAAATCTGACTTAAATTTTACTGACAGTAGTGTTTATAATGTGTTTTGGGTTTGGAGAGTTTCTTCCTCTTAGCTCAGTGTTCATCTATTCCCATTCACCTATACTATGGATACTTAACCTAATTCCAAACCCTGTTTTTCTTGACCCACTGAAGACCCTTGTCTCTGATGACCCTGACCAGAAGTCCCACTTCTGAATGACATTATGCAACAATTGCTTTTATTTTCATTTCTGAAACTTAGCTAGTCTAAAAAAAAGTACAAGGGATACCATGACTGCTTTGAATTATGTGCTTCCGAATCACTTGTTTCTTCGGTGAACTATAGCACTAAAATGAAGTCATATGTCCACATGTAACTTATAGACCTTAAAAAAAATACTCATGTATATGTGTCTCCTTATTTTGTCTTGTATTTGGAATAATGTGCCTGGTTGTGATGTGGCCTGATAATACAAAGTTTTAAATATCTGATATTGTCATAACTAATATTAACATCTATTCTATTATAATCAATGTAGAATAAGTTAATAAGTTAATATCTGTTAAGAGCATAAAGCATTTCATTTTGTGACTCTGTGTTACTTTGATTAAAATGCCACTATCAATAGGATGTTATAATATATATGTATGCTGTATTTGATAGTACTTCTCCTATGAGAACAACATCTCTCTTACTATACTATAATTTCTTGGTTTGGGAGACATTTCACAATAGTCTTTCTCAGGATGTAATATAAGAATTAGATAATAGGGCCAGAGAGATGGCTCAGCAGTTAAGAGCTCTGACTGCTCTTCCAGAAGACCCAGGATCAGTTCCCAGCACCCACATGGAAGCTCACAACTGTCTGTAACTCCAGTTCCAGGGGACCCCACACCCTCACACAGACATACATGCAGGAAAAACACAAATGCTCATAAAATAAAAAAAATAAATAACCTTTAAAAAGAATTAGTTAATATCCGTAATGATGAGATATCTTTACATGCCATTGGAAAAATGGTAGATTGGCAGAAACCAGAAACTATATACTTGAAGACATCAGCTTGAAAACTAATATTGCTGGGTCAAACCAAAAATATATAGAATCAGAAAAAAGCAAGAAATACTGTGTAGTTGATATATTGTACACCCCAATAAACTTATCTGGGGGTCAGAGAAAAGAACAGCCGCAGCCGGGCGTTGGTGGCGCACGCCTTTAATCCCAGCACTCGGGAGGCAGAGACAGGCGGATCTCTGTGAGTTCGAGGCCAGCCTGGGCTACCAAGTGAGTTCCAGGAAAAGGCGCAAAGCTACACAGAGAAACCCTGTCTTGAAAAACAAACAAACAAACAAACAAACAAACAAACAAACAAACACAAAAAAGAACAGCTAGGTCAGACATAGAGGTCAGACAGTGGTGACACACACACCTTTAATCCTATCACTTGGGAGGCAGAGATCTGTCTGGATCTCTGTGAGTTCAAGGCTACACTGGAAAAGAGCCAGGTGTGGTGGCACACACCTTTAATCCCAGCACCTGAAATCTCATGTTTTGCTTGGGAAAGACACATGCCTTTAATCCTAGGAAGTGATAGCAGGAAGCAGAAAGGTATACAAGGTGTGAAGACCAAGGTTTTTTAAGCTTTTAGGCTTTCTAGCAGCATTTCAGCTGAGATCCTTTCCGGGTGAGGACTTGGAGGCTTTCAATCTGAGGAAACAGGATCAGCTGAGGAGTTGGCGAGGTGAGGTTGACTGTGGCTTGTTCTGTCTCTCTGATCTTTCAGCATTCATCCCAATATCTGGCTCTGGGTTTTTTCTATTAATAAGACCTTTTAAGATTTGTGTTACAACACCTCAGTAATTCTGGGATGAAACCAAAAGAAGTCTTTCCAAATTCCAACAAGTTCATGGTTAATCCTCCTTGCTAAAACAAGTGCAGGCTGGTCTCCCTGTACTGAAAATAACAGGCTTGGTATAATTCATGACGAGAGAAGGGGAGTTACATTCGAATGGTTCTCACCAATATACTAAGCATCCAGAAGGATTCCTCAGGCCTGCACAGCATGGCCACGGTGAGCAGTGCCCCCACAATTGGTACACAGTGGAGACACAGACCTGGAGGTGGAGGTCCGTTTCAAAGAGTAAGAGAGTGTGGAAGACATTCCCTTTCTCATTTCTTCAGCTATTCCAGGGCAGGCAGGAACATCTGCACATTTTTTTTTTTTTTAATCTCTGGAAGTGGCTCAAGTCTTTTACCAGCTTCCCTTTCCAGCTGTTTTGAGGACCCAACTTTGCTGCTGAAAGCTCGTCATTGTGCATTTCACTGGCAGCCTGTCCGGGCAGCCAGACCACACTCACCACGCTCTACAATTACCCATTCACTTGCCCTTTGATCAAGTTTCCTTAATCTTCTCTGGCCTGACTTCCTCTTTGCCTCTAGGCCCCCGACCTTCATTTTCGTAGCGCGTCTTCCCCAAACATGTAATTATATTTTCCAAAGCCCTTAGAGATGTAAACCTTTTATAAGGTCACTCATCAGCTTTACAATTTAGAGATGTCTCCCAGCCATCTCTGAAATTTAATCACTAAAGGAGATAGCAGCTCTGTGGGTCCTAACTTTGTTCTAAGTCACCCAAGTGCCTCTCGTCACAGCGGCATAAGAAAGCCTGCTTTTCTTTGGGGTACGGTCAATTAGTAAACGTGAATGGCCTCTGGTCTCCTAACCCCAACGCAGAACTCCCCTGGCCTTCATTTCAGTGGAGCTGAGTTCGCACTGAGTTCCAGCCTCCCTTCGCTATCAGCATGGGCTGAACAGGCTGCTCTGATCATTGAATCTGGTCCAGTGAAAGTGTTTTGATACTTTCAGTTTCCTGCCTGGATTACCATTCTTATTTCATAATCATTCCTCAAATGAGATATCAGAAAGAAATCAACCAGATCAGTAAAGAGTTTGTGTGTGTGTTTGTGTGTGTCTATGTGATAAATGTGTCTGTGTGTGTATGTTTGTGTGTGTGTATGTGTGTGTGTATGTGTGTGTATCTATGTGTGTATATGTGATAAATGCGTGTGTGTGTTTCTGTGTGTGTATGTGTGTGTTTGTGTATGTGTGTGTATATGTGTGTTTGTGCATGTATGTGTGTGTGTTTGTGTGTATGTGTATTTATCCCATAGCATGAATGTGGAGATCATAGGACAACCTAAAAGAGTTGATTCTCTCCTTCCACTAAAGCTGTGTTCTTAATTCCAATCACTCACTAAAAATCAACTGGAGAATGTAAAAAACTCCTGCCAGGTTCCATGCACAGGAATTGTGATTTCATTCGCCTAGAGAAGAACTAGTCAAAAGGATTTTGTAAATCTTTGGTTGATTCTAATTTGCAGTGGTCTGAATCATTGCTTAAGATTCTCAGAGGTTTTGTTTGTTTGTTTGTTTGTTTGTTTGTTTTATTAAATCAACTCTTCTGTTTCTGGAGTCCGCAAGCATTTTCTGGGAAACCACTTCCTACCAGACTGTGTCTTATTACTAAAATGAATGTTGTCCAGTCTCTGCCATGCAAAGAGAACTCAAAATGGGCAAGCAGAATATTAATGCCACAATGCAAATAAAGACGACAATAAAAATCCATCCAAAGTGTGACAGAAACCCAGGTGAGTCATTGGTTAAAATTCTCTAGGGATTATGTCTGACTCCATTAGACTAATGTGTGCGCACATTATATGCTGTCAGAAGATTCTAGGTAATGTAAACAATAGGAACAAATCCCAGGGATCAGAATACCACCATTGTCTTAATGTTCTCAAGGTCTCTGATGGTGACGCTGCTCTCGCCACCACTGTGACCTCATTGGCCTAGATTGACCAGACTTCTTGGAAAGAACTCACATTTATTGGTTTGTGTCCAAACCAATGCACATCAACACTGATTTACTTGGAAATAACAAAGGGTATTTTGTAGCAACAAGAAGATACCTAATATGGTTGGTCTGGAGACTAGGATCTGGCCATTGTTCCTAATTTTGAGACTAGGTCTCCAATAGATGAAGCTGATCCTCCAGTCTCCACTTTCAAAGCTCTAGGATTACAGGTGTGCATGGCTATATCCAACTCATTCTGAAAGCCCTTCAGCATATGTATGAACACAGCAAGGGCTGTTAACTGAATTTTTGATTGCAGTAGTGTATAAATTACTTAGTCTTGCCAAACTATTCTAGAAATGAAAGATTACTTGGCATGTAAATTATAAAGCTACTTAAAGAACCCAAAATGTAGCAGATCGAATGTGAAAAATCAATTGGTCAACAAGTCCCTGGTTGATTCTTTAATTTAGGAGCGCTGGCTGGAATCCTAACAGCTTATATATGTCGAGGTTCTCAGCACAGTGCTCACAAGGGGTGACAACACGGGACAGCAGTCTCACATTCACAGAACCTTCACAGAAAGACTAACTGAGCCCTTGACATGCCAAGAAGGACAACCCTGGGGATATAACACGTGTTACCTCTTATGTCTAAAGTGACAGCTCACTCAAGTGTTTCATTTTATCAGCACAATTTTAGAGCATTTAGAGTTGGGTTCTTTAGTGCTATGCTGAAATAACCCGTGTGCTATCTCCAGAGAGTTTTTAAAATCAAAGTATCTATTCAAAGATTTTTTTTAAGGCAAGATCTCAGGTGCCTCAAGCTACAAGAATGTTTTAAAATAAAAACTAGTGGGATAGGAGATGTTAATGGTCCTTAATTACATACCAATTCCCCAAACAAAGACAGGGACTTTACCAAACCTACCCACTGGGATGGAATGATACATACACATACCTAGTGGATTTCTAGGAAACTGTTTTTAGAGGAGACCAACTCTGTCTAGGTTTATACAGACAAGATAAAACCCAGTGTCTTCTTCACCTTCTCCAACTGACCATAAAAAACTTCTCTCAATGTAATCGAACCAATGTCAATGTAACATAATCTCTCACGTGGTTACAAGATAATTAAATGATTTTGAACTTTGAGACCTTTTGTTTTCAATAGTTTATGAATGGGAATTATTTTATTTAGACTACAACTAACTCTATAGATGTATTACAACACATCTGATTCAGGTGAACAAATCTGTCTTCAAGCCACAGCAGAACCTGAAAGACAGGTTTGAATGAAGGATGAAAATGTTGAAACTCCAGACAGTTTTTTAAAATTATTCTTTTAAGTTAAAAAAAAATCAAGTGAAGAATAAATATCTTTTCTTTGTTCCTAGAACTTTTGTCAGAAACTCTACTGACTGTAGCTAAAGTCAGGTCACAGACAGTGAAAACATGAAGCCACAGAGTTTAGGGAAAGGCAAAAGCTATCTCTGAAGTCATTAAAATTCAAGTTCTATTGATGAGGGATCGTAACATACAGACTATTCCTCTGGAGCAGGAAGCTCTCGCTATTTCCTAAATCTTGTCCAGGAGTTTCTCTGAAGCAATTACAAGGGTGTATCATCTGGTAAGACAGAGAGTCAAAGATTTCTATGTAATCGAGAGGAAAGGCTGCTTTCTTCTTTATCCGGATGCATCCATGGAGTGGAAGCAGCCAACATATTATCCCAATTTTAAATGAATCATCACAGGCACTATTCTGTTTTATTTCATTTAGTTTTATGATCATTGAGCACCATTCAAACCTATAATTCAGCTCACTGAAGAGCTTGTTGTCAAGGAGTGCCCTAGGGAGGAATATTCCAACCCTGGACTGCCCTGGTTTTGCAGTCAGTCTGCTTTTGGCTGTGAAGAGTCAGTGTCTTCCGGATGAAATAATAAAATTAAGACTGGGGACCCCCCCCCCCAAAAAAAAAGCTATGGGTTTGCCCTTTCCTGTAATAGATGGCAATTAGCACCCCCTAGAGGTTGACCTAAATAGTTCCACCTCCTTACATGTGTGTAACTTTTAGAAATTATAGTATCTATCTTTTAGAAAGTACAATATCTATCTATCTATCTATCTATCTATCTATCTATCTATCTATCTATCTATCTATCTATCTGAGACAGGGTCTCTATTTATAGGCCTTGGATGTCCTGGAAGTATGTAGTGCCATGAACTCAATGAGATACACCTGCCTCTGCTTCACCAGTGCTGGGATTAAAGGAGTGTGCCACTATGCCCTACTAGAATTATACCTTTTAGTTGAACCTGATTGTGGTGACATGTTGAAAATGGCTTGACTGGCTTGCTTACCTCTCATCCTCCCCCTATAGAAATCTGAATCCACAGAGGTGTTTAGCAGGTACACAATGTTAGTTGGAACCCAGTGTTATATTTGGCTTATAGCTGTTAACAGTGTTGATAAATCCTCAATTAGAAATAGTATCTTTAGGGAAAAGGTCCTGCAGAGCTGAGTGTGACTTCACCAAGGAGCAGACTATTGGGGGATATTCGATCACACTGTGAACCTTCAGCTTGCATTTGCATTAATTCAATAAAATTAACCTTGGGTCAGGAAGCTGAGTTAGCAACTAGTGGATAGAAAGTAATCATAGAACATCAGAGGGCATCTGGAAGAGATAGAGATGCCTTTGTGGAAGATACTAGCAAGAAGAGAAGGTTAGCTAGGTGCCACTTAACCGCCCTGAACTAGCAGGTTTTCACCCCAGCCTTTTGAGTCTCCTGCCCTGTTCACTGCAGCGCTCACACACACATGCTCGTCACTGTCTGGAAGAAATCTGACTTCTTTCTCAGGGCCTTGGCATTCTGCCAGCAAGTCTTTCTTCCCACACTCATTTCACTTCCCCATCTCTTGTATCAATGCTGCTTCTAGGCATGGAGCTCTCCCACAGATCTGAAGTGTACTTTTTACTTTCTTTCTCTAGTAGATCATGCTTTCACATTCTGAAGAGATTTGCCAACAGGCAGTCTTATCTTAGTTACCTGTTCATAGGCTAGGCACCTCTCCTACTCCTGGATGAGAAGGTGTTCATTTACAGTTTCCTTTATCAGACACGTTAGAGGACCTCATGCCTGGTGGATGGTCCATCAAGAATTGTGGAAGGACAGAAGGAAGGAGGGAAAGGAGGAAAGGAGAAAGGGAGAAAGAAAAGAAGGAAAGAAGGAAGGAAGGAAGGAAGGAAGGAAGGAAGAATGGGAGAGAGGGAAGGAGGGCCTATCCAAAGTTTTATGCAGGAAACTCTACCCCAAAATGACAAACAACAAAACAATAACAACAGAAAACAAGGAAAGGAACCCAGGAAGAGGCTCTCTAAAGAGGAAGCTTGCTGTCCGGCTTCCACTCAGCACAGTGAGGGTTCCCTGAGTTCTTTCCTATGTCTCCCAGCTCGAGCCCTCCTCTACATCATCTGTACAGCCCTGTAAGGCAGGCTGGATGGAGCCCAGAGGCAGATAGATCCCTATCCCAAGGCAGAGGATCCCAGCACTTGAGCCAACAGCACAGATGACAAGGATGACTTCTTGGAAGCAGCTTACCCTTTGGCCATATACAGGCAGGGGAAGAAGGCCGCTTAGAAAGGAATCCTATTCTTTCTATGTGCCAGGCTGGGCTTCATTTAAATAATCTCACACACATGAACTGAAAACAAGCCCTGTAAAGTCTACACTGTCATTGTCAATAATGAGAAATGGGGAAGCAGACACTTCAGAGAGGTGAGCTGGCTTATCACTGTTACACAGGCTACAATGATTTACAGAGCTGGACTAAAATTTAACTCCAGAGTCCGAATCTTGAGCCCTTCCTGTAAATAAGGTCAGGGAGATGGAGACCAGAATACACCTAGCAGGGATAGAATCAGAGACAGATAATGCTTTAAAATGCTTCAGGAGTTGGTTTGTCTTCAAGACTGATGACCAGAGTTCAGTCCTCAGGGCACTAGAAGGAAGGAATCAACTCCTACAAATTGTCCTCAACCTACACATCACACATACACACACACACACACACACACACACACACACTCACACACACACTCACACACACATACACTTTAAAAACATTTTTTAAATAAAAAAGTTGAAAATGAAAAAGATCCCATGCCTTTGATTACATACATGAGGACAAGCTGTTACTGACGAAAACTGTTAAGGGCTCTTTCCTCTCAATTTATGTAATATTTTAAAATAAGCATCTGCCAGAAGTTCAATTTTGTTATAGTCACATTCCAAAGGTCAACTTCTTCATGGTGTTCAGTGTCGCTTGAAAGAGAAGTCTAGATCTAATTTCTGTTACCCTTTATGTCATGATGGATGCGCCATTTTGCCCTGTTCACTCCCATGTTGTTGCACGGCCACAGGGAAATCATTCACCGGTATGCCTCCCTTTACACAGGCATAGCACTAACTCTCTACTCAAACTCTGCAACTATTACCTATGTGACTTTGGGCAAGGCATGAATTCCTCCACAAAGTCTGAATCCTCATCTATAGGAAAATTACCGACCATACAAGGCTGCAGTGGAGATTAAGACAAAATAAATCAAGTGTTTGTCATTTACTACATGCTTGACAAACACTTGTCGCACATGTTACACTGTATAAAATTCAACTTCCATAAGTGACATTGCCCAGCACCAGATTTATTAACATACTTAAACAGATTTCCAGGCAGCTATTTATCTTAACGATGTCTAGGGACTCCCCGTTCACGGTGCTTCAAGACAATTAGCTTTTAGCTGGAACATTGTGACTTGTCAATATCTCTTTGTATTATAGTAGAACTTGAAAAGTAGCAAGTGTTTTAAGTTTTAAGATAACTAAAGCCCCAAGACCATCCACTCTCAAATGCTGGGCCACAGGCCAAAGAAAGGAATTTG
>CABHPH010147386.1:0-14201 GCA_902168325.1 Peromyscus nudipes
GCCTTTCCTGGAACTCACTCTGTAGCCCAGGCTGGCCTCGAACTCAGAGAGATCCGCCTGCCTCTGCCTCCCGAGTGCTGGGATTAAAGGTGTGCGCCGCCGCCGCCGCCGCCGCCGCCGCCACCACCACCACTTGGCATCTAGCTATCTCTTAAAGGGATAGCTACAAGGGAAGAAATTAAACCAATGGAAAAGGCAAAAAATACATGTACTGTTTTATGTGATTAATAATATCCAGACGTGGTTAGTCAGTTAACAGCCTTTTTCTGTTAGTCACCTGAATCTCAGGACATATACATAGTTAGTGTAACGAGCCTAAAATCTTGCATTAAAAACTGGTGTAGAAGTAAGCGCAAAGTGTTAATTGTTCTTTGAATCAGAGTGGGGAGGTGCTGGTGAAGGAAGCTGAGGGCAGCGTAGGTGCTGTTGATCTCTAGATGGACTGAGATAACCCAGGCCAGACACCCGCACCATCACTTCTAGTTCACTGTAATTCTTCTGAAGGATTTTGACCCAACAGGACCAGGCACCTGCAGTTCCGCTCTGTGAAAGTCCCACGAGGACACCTTGTCTGGTCAATGTTTGCCTTGTCCGTGGCTGAGGATGGAGAACAGATCTCTAAGTGTCTACAGTCCATGTGGAACAGTAGATCTAGTGTGAAGCATATTTTAGTATGTTTCTATTCATCAAAATTGTGCAGTTAAATAAGAAACCACCTTCTAGACTATCCACAATTATGAGTGACCGTAAGATTGAGATGTGGTCATGAGATTACATGTACACATTACATGGAAATGCAGGGTAAATGGGGAGATACCATAGCTGTTATTGCACAAGAAGTTTACAACAAGAAACAGCCAATTCATTCAAAAGGCAGTAATTCCATAATGCCTTGTGTGATGGTTTTCTCCAACAGAACCCTGGGTTCTGGGTTCTGAACACTAGTCACCTGCTGTGTACTCCCGTGATCTTTTGCTACCAGCAGCTCTCAGTATTCTTATCTGTGGCCATTAGAATTGTCTTCATCAGTGTCCCCTCCCCTTTTCTTTCTTATGGAGAGTGACCACTGGGCCTTCTAAGCCCGTTGTGTATCACTAACTGCACCACCCAGGTATTTATTATTTCACTTCATTCTACACATTCCTGTCTGATCCATCTTAAAGTGTAGCACCAGCCTTATAGAGTCTGCTTAATAAGCTTCACTGTCTCTTCATTTCCCTTATTAATATAGACTTCCAGTTTGACCAGTTTATATGAGACTTAATCCAGATAAATAATTACTAAGATGAGATTGTAGGGCTGCGGTGGTGCTCAGCCAGATAAAGGCTCTTGCCATCAAGCCTGATGACCAGACTTCAAGCCTTAGGCTCTGGAAGGAGAAAACGGATATCTGACCTCCACATGTCAGCATGTGCATGTGTGCACACACACAGGAGATAAAAGTAATAAAAGCGATAAAATCGTATCTGAGTGTTTGCCTAGCTTTGAAAGTGTGAGCACAAGTCATGGTGTCTAGTAACTAAATTGAGGTACTTGGTTTTTATTGAGTTCTTAGGAGACCCCAGAACAGAATCACATTGAGTAGTTGTGTTATTAAGCAGACTGTCTGCATCAGCTGTTTTGTATTCAAACACATTTCTACTTTTATGTGTGATTTTAGAAATTCAGTTAAAAATTTTGGCTTTTTGAGTGCCCTAATTTATGGTATGTAAAATAATTAATAAAATATATACTCACATCAGAATGAAGTAGATACTTAAAAATATTTAATAGGTTTGCCATTAAGTAAAAAGAACTTCAAATAGTATTTTTTCCATGATATAGCAAGTATCACTAATAGAAAAACAAATGTGTTGACTAAATGCCAATTTCTCTTTTTAGGGAGAGAATCCTTTTGAAGTTCAAGATCATTCTCAGGATCAGCAGATAGAAGGAGATGAAGAGGATGAAGAGAAGATTGATGAACCCGTAGAAGAGGAGGATGAGGAAGAGGAAGAGGAAGAAGATGAAGTAGAGGAAGTGGGGGAAACAGAAGAGGTGGAAGAAGAAGAGGAAGGGGAGGAAGCTGGAGTCGTGGAGGGAGAAGGAGATGTAGAGGGAGAGGAGGGAGTAGAGGGAGAGGAGGGAAGGGCAGCATCGGGGGATGATGAGAACGTGGCAGAGGCAGAGGCAGAGGCAGAGGTAGAGGAGGAGGAAGGGAAGGAGGAGTCTGCCAGCTGTCCTGCTGAGCAGCGTGAGCACAGTCAGGTGTAGGGCATTAGACTTGAGTGGAGCTTTACACTCTGTCCTACTGTAGGAAGGGAAGACATTTAATAGCTTATGATATGAATTGATACCATGTTGCATGCATTCCACATATAAAATTTGTTTTATATAATTTCTAAATGTTTGGCACTTGTTTAATAAAATGAAGTTAAGATGATTTCAGTTTAGTTTTTATAGATACCAAACTTAGATATGATAAATTGTTTGTATAATTTTTAAGCTTAATTTTTATTACCTTAACTGGTGTTCAGGATACTAGATGTGTGTTGTTCCTCTATCTGTTGTAATCATTTGAACTTCAATGCTGCTCTTGGGAGTGAGCCTTTAAGTGTGCATTCAGTTTTTGAGTACTTACTCTAGAAGAGATGAATTGGGCAAGTCTTTTGTCCTGATTGTGGGTTTTTTTGTTGTTTTGTTTTTTGTTGTTGTTGTTGGTTTTTTGTTTTTTTTTTTACATTGAATAGCAGTTAGCATTAAGATGGCTTAATGGCTATTGTGTACAGTTACCTTTGTAGCAATAAAATGTTTTTCTTTTCTTTCTAAACAAAAACTTTCTCCTTTGATTGCAAGTTAAACATTTCATCAATTAAATGAGTATTTAAAAATCAATATCTGCCTTAATGTATGAGTTTAGCTCACGAGTATTTCAAGTGATTGAGAAGACTTGAATTAAAACATTTTTCCTCAGTCCTATTTTTAAAAAGTGTGACTACTGTGTATTTTATAACACATTTCAGAGGTCAGGCTGTAACTGATCCTGTTTATACTAGCTTTAGTTTGTTCTCTCTGTGCCTATGTCAAACCTGGAATCTTCCTGAAAATACAATTTAATACAAAGAATTCGTGTTCTTTTGTCGTGTCTGTTTTGCCTGAAGAACCAAGAATCAAGCTTTCTGTTTAAAAAAAAAAAACAATGAATGGTTTCTCCTTCACTCGTTCACACACTTCCCTTTAACAAAATAAACTGCACCTGCATCTTCATCAAGAGGGCAGGAGACTGGCCTACTTTTACGTGATTATCTTCAGGTGGCCGTCTGTATAACTGAAAAGCAGTGTTCTTAACAGTCACAAACCTCTTAGTGATCAGCACGAGCTGTACTCCTAAGTCATTAATATGCCCTTTTCTTGTGATGGGGTGCAGCTGCGTTTTTTGTTGTTTTGTTTTTTTGAGTTTGAGAAATGTTTTTTATTGACTAAATTTATTACTTTACATCCCGACTGCAGTTTCCCCTCCCCACCTCTTCTCTGCCATCCCCGCCCCACTCCTCTGTTTCTGTTCAGGAAGGGGCGGGCCTCGAATGGGTGTCAGCAAAGCTTGGCATAGCAAGTTGCAGTAGGACTAAGCTCCTCCCATTGTGTTAATGCTGGGCAAGGCGACCCGGTATGAGGAATGGGTTCCCAAGCCAGCCACAGCTTTAGAGACAGCCAGCCCTGCTCCCACTGCTAGGAGTCGCACAAGTAGACTAAGTTATATAAGAGGTGACAACTTTTTAATGAAATTAACTTCTCAAAAATCTGAGGCATTGAATGGGCAACTTACATGATAAAACACTAAGTCGAATGTATGAGCATTTGTAGAAGTGTGTGAGTATTACATGTTTGTGTACATGTGTGGGTGCTGTGTGTGGGTGCATACACCTGTACTCAGGAGACGAGAGCAAGATGCTGGGTGTCCTGCTCTGCCATGCTTTGCCTTATTCCCTTGAGACAGGATCTCACTGAAGCTGGAGCTAGGTTGGTAGCCGACAAGCCCAAGAGATCCTCCTGTCTCTATCCCAAGTGTTGGCGTTACAGGCCTGTGTGTGGCCATGCCTGGATTTTTATGTATGTTCTAGGGATTTGAACTCGGGTTTCCATTTAGCTACTGAGCCACTGCCCAGCTAAAGTAAGGCCTTTGAAACTAGATTTTCTAGGGCTAGGGAAGTGGCTCAGTGTATAAAATGTTCATTGAGTAAGAACCAGGACCAGAGTTCAGATTCCCAGCGCTGTGTGAATGACTGCTGTGTGTGGCAGCCTCCTGTAATTTCAGCATTGAAGACGGTGCGAATGAAATCCCAGGAGCTAGTTGGTGAGACTAGCTGTATTGACAAGTAAGAGACCCTGCTCCAAAGAATAAGGTGGAGAGTGATGGAAGAAGATGCCTGAAGTCAGCCTCAGGCTTCCACACGAGTCGTGGTGTGTGTGTGTGTGTGTGTGTGTGTGTCCGTCCCGCAGTGTAGGGACAAGTATGGGTTTTCTGGACCATTACGCTTTAATAATAAACTGTTTAGCTTACATTTAAGGGGGAAAAATCTGGTAAGCGTTTAGATCTAATTGTAGTAATTTGGAACCAAATACAAGAAGGTTAGTTGAAAACTAGAAAATTTGGATCCTACTTAGGAATCTGTTTACTGCATAGAAAACTTCTTAAGGGTCCTAGGACTTGATCAACCATTTTCACTCTTTTTGTTTGTTTGTTTGGAGACAGGGTTTCTATGTGTAGTTTTGGTGCCTGTCATGGAACTCGCTCTGTACACCAGGCTGGCCTCAAACTCACAGAGATCTGCCTGGCTCTGCCTCCCGAGTGCTGGGATCAAAGGTGTGCGCCACCACTGCCTGGCTTTACTCTTTTATTTAAAGATATTTGTGGGAAAGCTAAGGTAAAGGAATAATAATTTGTTAATAATTCGGTCCTTTTGGCACTAAGTTTAAAAATGTGTATGTGTAAATACGTATGTTGTCTGCGTGTGTGAACATGTACACTCATGTCACTCAGTGAGTACATGTGGAAGTTGAGAGGACAGCTTCCAGGAACAGTTTTTTTCCTTCCATTATGTGGGCCTGGGGATCTAACTTGTTGAGTTTGGAGGCAGCTGTCTTTACCCACTGAGCCACTGTGTGGGTCCCAAGTTGGAGATTTTTAAATAGAATGTCTCTGGAGGTCTGATTGAGATTTGAAGAGTCATGTATTCATACATATAAAATCCCTGCAACAATTTTTTAAGAGATAAATGTTTTAGAATGAGAAGCATCTAAGAAGTGATGAGTGTTTATGTAGACCATCTGATTTGCAAGGTGGTATTAAAGTATATTTTTAGACATTGAAATGTATGTATTTTCCACTTGACAATTTGTAGGTTTGCAGTGTAGTTTACATGCAAATTAATTTTTGCCATCCTTACTGTCTCTGTTTTCTTTACGGTTAGAAGGACAATTTAGCTTCTGTTTTTCAAGTTGTCCTCGTCACTGACACTGAGATAATGTAGGGGTGATCACAGCACTGTCGTCTAAGCAGCTGTGCAGGGGGCAGGCTGTATTCGTTAGAAAGTCTGTGTCTGCTGATTCTAAATTTTACAGGCTCTTCCACCTGAGCTGCTACCAATACAGTTCACGGCACCATCGTCTTTGCTGGCATGCCATGCTGTAGCCAAACCCCCTTGTAGTTGCCTTTCAGCTAGGGTGGTCTTTGTCATCTCTATATGGCTGTCAGTTTCTTGATTGCTTACTACACCGGAACCTGATTCTTTGTTTTTTAATTTCCTGCAGTCATCTCATAGCACCCTGTTTTCTTGTGTAACGTTTATGACTGTTTAATCAGTGTATTTCTTCTGTAATTGTAATAGAACTTTAGAAAGTGGCTTAGAACTAGTATGCCATTTTGATATGGAACTCTCAACACAGCCCTGTGTGTGGGTTTTTCCCACACTCCATACTGTTCTTAAATCTCTCATCATGAAGGCCTCTGTCACTGTCAACAACACTATTCCCAATATATTTGACTCTAGGAATTGCTCTACATAGTTGGGGTCCTGTTGGTATGCAAACAAAACCTGCAAAGCCAGGAACAGTGGGAATGCACTTAGCCCTGCCAACTCAAGAGATCCTTGGACGCATCCATACTCATTTCTTCCCACGTTCTTCTTGAATTCTCTAGTTTTTGTTTTTAAGGACAAAGTAGAATCTTTCCATTGAATTCAACATAATCCGTTTAACTCAGCCTGAACAGTTCCTGAAGCATTAAATGGAGGACAGGCACAGGACAGTCTTTATAGAACCAGGAGGTACCTCCTTAGACTTAGCACTTGTTGTCAGGCTAAACTAAGAACAGCCAGAAACCTTTACAATTTTTAAAAAAGATTTCTTTTTTATTTTTTTGTGTATGGGTGTTTTGGCATGTGTGTACCATGTGTGTGTGTAGTAGTACCCTTGGAGGCCAGAAGAGGCCATTGGATTCCCTGGAAGTGGAGTTACAAACCGGTGTGAGCCTTCATGGGGTTGTTGGGACTTGAACCCAGGTCCTCTCCAGCCCAAGGAAACCTTTTTATTATGGCTGAGGACTGTTACCAGAAAACTTCAGCAAACATTCAGGCTCAAGTTAGAGTCCAGACGATGCTGCTGAGATTCACCTAACCTGAGGACATTAGGAAAGGACACTAGACATTTCAGGCAGGGTGGTGATGGAGGCAACACCTCCAGATACCAGTTGAAGAGCTGTTACTGATAGATTTATCACAGGTGGTTTAGTAGTTCCCACGTGGACATCTGTAACTTTACTTTCTCCTAGCAGTGACCAGTAGAAATTTAAAATCCCATTTACAACAGAAATCTGAACTATATGATACAGAAGTAAGCTGAAGGGTGAGTTCTATGAAAGAAGCTACATGTTTTAATTAATGTGAAATACTTAAGTAGACAAAACAACCTCTTTTCTGTCTTTTTTTCCCCCCAAGACAGAGTTTCTCTGTGTAGCTTTTGGAGCCTGTCCTGGAACTCACTCTGTAGACCAGGCTGGCCTCGAACTCAGAGATCCACCTGCCTCAGCCTTCTGAGTGCTGGGATTAAAGGTGTGTGTCACTACTGCCTGGTTTATATTCCTGTCTATTAAAAAATGATTGTCTCTATGTCTTTTTTAAAAAGTGGATTAATCATTTACATTCCAATTGTTTGAATATTGACTGTGGGTAAAAGTTTAAAATAAGTGGCTTAGGGAAGGTTGAAGTGTGTCTCAGGGATAGAGAGAAAGAGGAGAGAGAGAGAGAGAGAGAGAGAGAGAGAGAGAGAGAGAGACCTGTTGTTGAAGAGGACCTGAAGTTGGTTACCAGCACCCACGATGACTTACAGTTGTCTAACTCCGGATCAAGGGATGGATCCACCACCCTCTTCTGGCCTCTGGCACCGAGCACTGAGTGGCAGGCACACACAGAAAGGCAGTCTTAGAAGTCTAAACAGCTAGTGCAGGGCCACTGGGTACAACAGTGTGTCAGAGACTGAGCCTCCTTTAGCTCGTTCTGCAGCCTAAAAACCTTGGCCCCAGCCATCCAGTGAAGAGAGAGAAAAGGAATAAGGCTGCTCAGCTCTGCCTTAACAGTAGCCCCAGAACTGCTCTAGATCAGTTCTGTTGTTTAACGCAGCCATGTGAACTTCCGGTTGGCTTCCAGGAAGGCTAGGGCTTCAGATAGAAAGCCAGGGCTTCCCTTGTGTAATTGCCTGGGAGATGTGAATAAGTGCCACACAGGGTACTGAAGACACACCCAAGAAATGATTTCACCCAAGTCTAGCTTAGGAACCAGTGAGTTTATTGGGGTCACTTACCAGAGCATAACTCAAGGCAGCTACATCACCAGGAAGTGTGATGCAGCTGCCCCCCTTTCCCCCAGCATGGGTGACCACTCAGGAAATCTGTCTCCCTGGAGCTTTCTGCACAACCTGTTGGCAGCTTGGTTACAGCCAGAGTCTCCTTCCCAGGAACTGTTTATCGTCACGTGACCCTGGGGAGAGGCTTTGTGAATCGCGTAAGATTCTGAGCTTCCTGAATTTCCTAACTCTCTGAGTCTTAAGATCCTCTCCGTAGGAAGGGATGCTTCAGTTCGGAGGCAGTGGCTACACAAGAGGGTCTGTAGGAAGGACAGACAGCAGCCCCACTTAGGTCAGGGCAGCTGCAACTGGCTCAGAAACCCGTGTGCAGAGACAGCTTACGAAGGAATGAGGACAAGATAGTTCCTACTTCACACTAGAAAACAGTACAGTAAGAACTTACAAAGACAGATCGTGTTAGGGAAAATAGCCTGTGAAGGAGCTAGAGGCACTGGGAAAAGAGACGCCTGTACCACACAAGGCACATAAATTCCAAGTAGACTGAGGGGCACACGGCAGAGCTAAAACAAGATAGAAGAAACTCACTTCTGGTTTTGGAATAGAGAATCTTCTAGGCAAGATACCCATCCAGGAAGTCCTAGGAGAAAAGTGACAGATTTGGTCCATGAAAATCAGTCAAAAGCTGAGCAACATGGTCTACAGCTGTAAACCTAGCTTTTGGGAGGCCGAGGCAGGAGCATCCTGAGTGCAAAGCCTAGCCTGTTAGTTTGAGTTCAGCCTAAGGCCGGCAGAGGTGAGAGTGCTGGAGGGTGAGAGATTATTCTCACAAAACGGAAGAGTAACAGAAGAAATGTTTGTAAATACATGTAAGTGACAGGAGAATATTAAATCAATGGCCCCAGCTCATTCAGAGATTGGCAATGGCCTCTGTTGGTGAAGAAATGTCCTTTCCAAGATGTAGTGGGCAATCTGGGTTTATGCAGTATAACACACTCGTCAATCCAGCAGCTGTATCTTTAAAGAGCCACACATTTGCTGAAATTGTAAGGTCTGAAATGCTAGTAACAAGAGGGAACTGTTAACTTCTAATCTAAAAGGTAATGAGGCTGTATTGAGGCAAATGCTTTTTTTCTTGTTCTTACAGGAAGATGTCCCAAAGATTTTCATAAAAGAAATTCACCCCATCATCAGTGGCAGGATGTGCCCCAGTGTCAGAAATGATCAAATGGGGGGAAACTCTTCATTTAAGAACTGCTAAAGCCAGGCGGTGGTGGCGCACGCCTTTAATCCCAGCACTCAGGAGGCAGAGCCAGGCAGATCTCTGTGAGGCCAGCCTGGTCTGCAGAGCAAGCGAGATCCAGGACAGGCACCAAAAACTGCACAGGGAAACCCTGTCTCAAAACAAAAGAAAAAACAAACAAACAAAAACAAAAAACTGCTAAAGTCTCTCTGAGGCTGCCCTTCACAGTGTTCCTGGTAGTAACAAGAAATTGGAAATAACCCATCTACTTATCAGTAAGAATAATGGTTAAATTATGGGACACAAGTGCATGCTCTGTAGCCATCATAAAGAAAGAGCCTGCAAATGCTGACTTGGGAAAGAAAAAAGCAAGTTACATTATATATTAGAATTCCATTTGGGAAATTCTCTATACATGTATAGATACATAAAGTCCAAGCTATTTGTATACAGCCTGTAAAGGTAGTTTATTTATAGGAAAAGTGTCTGAAAGGATAAACAAATAGTGCTCACCTGTGATGAGGGAACTTTCATCTGGATGGGGGGACTTTTTTCTCCAAATCTATTATTTCTGGCTTTATTTTGAATGGCTGTAATAGCATTACAGCGTATTGAAAACAGAGAAAAAAATTAATAAAGTAGAAACATTATCCACTAACTTAGAGCACTTCTAACAGTTTTTGTCTATTTCCTCATGACCCCTTTCCTATTTCCTGATTATTTCTAGACACAGCTAGACGTTGATACTGCTCCCTCGGGTAAGAGAAACCGAATTCCAGGCTTAGGAGGAAGAAGCTGAATCAGTGTGGGAGCATGTAAAGTTGACTTTGCGTCTGGGATGTTGAAAGGGTGTTATCAAGTACGTGGTGGACACAAGCGGCAGCAATACTTCTCTGTGAAGTGATGACCAGACTCCCTGTGATGACGTCATGGAACATTGGTCGGCCTCGGATTTGGCAGGTCTTCCATTCTTGCCAGACCCGGATTGTCATTTAAAAGTTTTGTCTCAAGAAAGGCATTGGAGCAAATGCCTTAGTTTCTCACCCGTGAGAAGAAGGTAACATTGCTCCAAAGATGAGACAAATGAGGAGCCTCATTCTCTCAAGTGCCTGAGGGCTTCACTTTTCCTACTGTTACCTAAAACCAGAACTTATTTCTTACCAGAGCTAGAAGTAAAGCAAGTGTTGGCTGGTAAATCCGTGTGTAGAATTAATGTAGATATTTGGGTTTAAAGATTTCTTACTTTGAATTAGTTTCAAAAATGTTTTTATAGCATGCATTAATTATACATGAGGATTGGTGTCATTATGACATTTTTACCTGCACATAACGTATTTTGATCATATCCATCCCCTGGCACCCCCTTGTTTCCCTTACACCTCCAGTTCCTTCCCTTTTCCCAGATGGCTGTGTTCCTTTAGCCTTCTCTGCCTTCACGTCTCCGTGTATGGCCCACAGTTTCATTAGGTTGTGTACGGGACATGGGAATCTTACTTGCGGCTGTACTACTGAAGAAAGTCAACTTAGTCTTGAGTTTTCATAGTCCATTTTGATGGTTACATTGTACACACTCATTTCTTCTCAAGGTTTGTGTAGGCTTTTGTTCTAAACTAACAAAATCAAGACTTTGATGATTTGATGCAATGGGAAGAAAATAATACCTCATTCAACAGAATTAATCCTAGTTATTAATGGTCTTTCTCCTCCGGCATCAAAGATCTTCAGTGAACAATAATATCAGTAACTGCTAATGGTAGTTCTCTAAGCTTGGCTGACCACAAAGGGTTAAATCATTCTTCTCAGCTGAGACTTGAATTGCTTGTCAGTGCCAAGGTCACTGTCACTATTAAATGACAGATGTTTTCCTGAAAATCCCAGTATCCCTTCTGGTGGCATAAAGTTCAGTGTTTGCAACAATGGGGTGGTGTTCTTTAAACACTGTTACATTTATTCTTTGGAGATTTTGCGAAGATGCCCTGTTGCTGTCGAGGACTCCCTTGACACCTCACTCTGCATTTTCTTTTTGCATGATGCCTACAATTTAGCGTCACCAGGCTCCCTGCTGTGTAGCTGCTGCATCCTTGGTTCAGTATAGCCCACATACTCATAAATCTCCCTTCCTTCCTGTAGCTTTCTGCAGCAGCTGGGGTACGACAGTCATGTCCCTGTTCCATAATTCCAGTCAGCCCTGGGGCGAACAGACAGACCAATCCAAAGCCACTACGTCAGATAAAGCAATGCTGTTTGCACAACGCAGCATCCTCAAGAGATAGTCCTGTAATACTCCCAATTTGTATTCTGCATAAAACTCCTCTTACAAGTTATAAACTTCCTATAGGGAGCACACATATCCAGCTGAAGGCCACTGAACATATGATTGGTGTAATTGTAAACTCAGAAGGAATAGGCTAAGCCTTTTCCATGCTGCAAGCCGACAGCGATAAAAGGAAAACCTCACAGTTTAGAGTTAAGTATGGTATTTTTCCAGTTGGAATGCTAATTGAGCAATGTTTTCCTGAGACCCTGGACTTAATATGTAATATTGAGGAATATGCTTGATTAATATATCTGAAGTGTGTGTGTAAAACTTCACTCATAGTTATTACAAGTTGTATTGGTGCTTCATTGACCTACAGTTGAGGCAGCTAATTGAATGATCATTGTGATCATGTTAATTGTGTTAAAGAGACCTTGAGTAAACAATGTGTTTGTGTGGTACTTTCTGATTAGAAATGTGTGTGTGTGTGTGTGTGTGTGTGTGTGTGTGTGTGTGTGTGAAGCAGGTGTCCATGGGGCCCAGAAGAGGGCAGGGGGTTATGAGCTGCCACTTTAGGCCCTGGGAATTGAACTTGGGTCTTCTGCAAGAGCAGTATGCATTCCTACCCACCGAGCCTTCTCTTCAGCCTCGTTCTGATTTTTCATTCTGGAGCACGGGCGTCCAGTCTTGGCACTATTGACATTTTAGACTGGATAACTCTTTGTTGTGAGAGCTTGTCCTGTGCATTGTAGGCTCTTTGGCAGCAATCTTGGCCTCTACCTAACCAAGTCCACGAGTAGGGAGTCAGTTACAACAATCAGAAATATGTCCAGTCATTGCCAAAGGCCCCCGGGGCAAAGTCACTCCTAGCTGAGAACCACTGGTCTAGGTAATAGAAGGAAGAGAAGTGTGGAATTTGAAGTGTTCTGTTGAAGGTGTTAGGATTACCTAACGCAGAGTCAAAGCCAGAAGAAGCCTCCCTGACTCATTGCTCACGGCAAGTGTCTCAGGGCTCCCCTAACCCCTCCCTCTACCAAGAGCTTCCGAGGCTCATGCCCCTGAAAGCTTGTCAGAGCACGTGCAGACATGCAGAGGACATTTCTTTGTTCACTGACTTCTGCTTCCCCCAAAGGTCTCACTCCTCTGTCTCCATCTACTAGCGTAGGGAATGCCGCATATGGAATCCCGAATGAGCTTGTTCTTACAGATAGTTTCCTTAGATGTGTAGATCTGTCCTTCCATTGAATTTGCTCTGGATGCTCACCATGTGGAAGAGGGGGGCAGCAGGAACTCAGTGGCCAGGGACAGAGCAGACGTACTCCTCGGCTGGGGGATCTTAAAGACAAGGGATGACGATGACGACGGCTCAGGATGACCCAGGTGTGTCTGGCAGCACTGGATTCTACACCAAGACATATAAAAATCCTGTCTCGTGGTTCTTTGGGTTCCCTTCCCTTCCAGAGACCCCAGTTTCTTCCAGCCTTTCTCAGGCTCAGTGTTGTGGATGTCATCGTTGGTAATGAGGGAACAAGTCCCCTCCAGCTGCTCTCTTCCCAACCACAGGACTTCAGAGGAATCTAAGGACTCAATGCAGGAAGGTGGATTTGGGGGGAGAAAGCACAGTGTAGAATAGTTCTCTTGCCCCCTAGGTTACAAATGTATCCCTGTTCCATCAAGAACCAACCAGTGGCGGGCCCAGTAACAAAGATAGGCAAAATTCTCCTCTAGTGGCCCATTTACTGACTGATGCTAGTTTCTCTCTGAGAAGTTCCCACCTCCTTTCTTTCTGTGTAGGATGGATATGGCCCCCGTGTGTGTGTGTGTGTGTGTGTGTGTGTGTGTGTGTGTGTGTGTGCGCGCGCGCGTGCTCATGAATATTTGCTCACACTGAATGCGGTTGAACAGACTCAGGCCTCCTATGTGCCTTTCCTTGGAACCACATTTGGTGGTAGTTCACGCGTGTGCCACTGCCCTTCTGAGCTGTCTTCCGCTATGCTTTCATGGTGTCACGGCTGCCCAGTCCACCTTTGTGTTCCTTTGCGTCACATCGGCTGCATACAATGCTCTTCCGCCTAGCCCTGGCACGATGGACGGGCGCTCATCGCTGGGCAGGGTTGAGCTGAAGCTTCCCCAGGGCACTCCTGCTCTGCCATCACCTGCCACCTAGAATTATTTGACGTGGTTTATCACTTGTCTCCTCAGCTCATGAGACAGGGATTCTGGCTTCTCAGCGTCTAAAGGGATGGACTAAGGTTTGTAGTGGGTCTTTCTGACTGCTCAGGATCAGCATGTTTCAGGATGATTCTTAGCTTGGTTTGAATCCCTTGTAGACTTCTGGGCCCTCTCCACCCCCCACTCTCAGTTTTGTTAAATATTTGTTTGGTATACATTTGGTTGGCATTAGATGGCTCCTCACTGGTTTATCTGCCCGGTGGCTGAGTCACCTCCTTTCTTTGGCCTTCCCCCCCTCATCTCAGCAAGCTGTCGCAGCTCTGGTAGCATGCCTGCTGGTGAGGCAGGAAGGAGGCATTGGGGACGGGATCCCCAGGGCCTATCTCTCTGTTATTGGGAAAACAGGGATTTTCCTGGGAATTTTCCAGCAAATCTCTACTTACACCACTTTGTACAGCACTTGGTCATGCGACCATGTGATGCCTGAAGGGAGATGGGAGGGGTTAGGGGTCTGGTGCTGACTGCTCAGTTGGCTTGTCAACAGAGGCTATCACAGGATCTAAGGAAGCATGGATATCCCTGGAATAGAAGCAAATCAGAACAGTATTGATGTACTGTGGTTCAGAGGACAAAAGCAGCAATACAGAACAGTAATGACTTTAGTTTGTGGGTCACTGACACACCAGAGTATCT
>CABHPH010147387.1:0-10306 GCA_902168325.1 Peromyscus nudipes
AGCAGTGAAGCCATATTTCCTTATCCCTGGTTATTCTTAGACCACCTCATCTCTGCACCCCTGACCTCTCTCGGGCTGCTCTTCCCAGCAACTCAGATCCAAACCCTTCAGTGACTTCCTGGAAGCTTCCCCCAGACTCCAGTGGCTTCTGGATTCTCCTAAGATCCACCGACCTTCCACACTGAGGACTTAAGTCTTATCACCTAACACCATCATTATCCACGGAGCAGGAGCCACCCAAGAGCCAGCCTTATCAGTGCATGGACACCGGAATTATAGTCATTTCGGTGCCTGCTTCTTGCCTCGTCTGGAGGCTTCACTCTGTTTTTAAAAGCATTTCACTCTGGAAGGCACTACTTTCCCCAGGGCTGGCTAAGGTGGTTTTAAATCACAGGTTGGGAACACAGAGCAGAACTGCTGAGGAGAGGGTTACGGAATTGAAAGAGAATGATAAGGGAGAGCAGAAAGTAGGGAAGAACAGAGAGCCAGAGAGAGCGGGAGGAAGGGAGGGGTGGAGACAGTGATGGAAGGAGGGATAGAGGAACAGAGAGAAGAAAGGACTGAGGAGGAAAGAAGAGAGGAGGGTTAAAATGCACAGCAGCAACAGGGCCTACTGTGGCTGAAGGTGAACCACAGACAGCCTGGCAATCTAGTTTTAGGGGAACATTCTAGGCTCCGGCAAGTGGCCCCACTGGGAGGCCTTCCTATGGATGGTGCAGGGAGCATTGGGAGCTGTCCCCAGGAGGTCAGTGCCCCTGCAGAGCAGAACTAGTCACACTGGGAGCAGACCCAGGCAAGAGGCCAAATCCAGTTCTAGGAACAGCTTTGACTGGGAACTCCAGGGTGACATTGGGCCAACAACCGGGAGCCTCGCATTCCTGTACTGTGAAACAGTATATCCTCAGAGACAGGGCTTGTGTGCAAGCCTAGTCTGGGTACCAGGTGGGAGCCAGGCATGGAGACAGAGCTCTGAAAGGAAGACTGAGACAGCCAGGGGCTCGGTCCCGCACGTGCATGACTGGTGAGGTTCGTTAGGGGACCCCAGGACTACGAAGCAGGAGGCACAATGCAGTGGAGAGGAACATATGCAGGAAAAGTAAGACCAGGGATCTAGGATGAATGTTGGGGAGTCTGCGGGTGGGAAGGTGGGCTGAGGCTACAACCTCAGCCCTTCTGAACCCAGAATGGAATCACAGGCACACCTGTCCGAGGCCTCTCCCCTCCCATCTCAGGTGGTCTCCAGCCCCAGGGAAATCTAGCAGCTCACATGACCAAAATACGGAAGGACTAGAAGATGCAGGCTGGGCCAGATTCAAGCACCATGACGTTATTCACTGTCTTCAGAATACCCCACATGTGCATGCGTGTGTGTGTGTGTGTGTGTGTGTGTGTGTGTTATGTGTGCATGTGTGTGTGTGTTATGTGTGCGTATGTGTGTGTGTTTGCCTGTACATTCCTGCATGTGCACATGTATGTTGTATGTATATAGAGTAGATGCATGAATGCATGCATACAGGCACGTGTATGTGTGTTGGGTGCATGTGTCACATGCTGTGCTCTGCTTCCTCTTTGCGGTCCTCAGGATCGGGCACACTGCCCTCAAGCAGTCACAGGGTAGGTTTCGCGGCAGCCTTGGCTTGTCGCCTGTGGGCAACAGATCCCAGGAGAGCAGAATGCCACTTTCTGTAAAGTCAGCAAAGCCTTGGGGACCCTCCCTGGGCTGTTGGTTATTATATAGCTGGCGATGGGTGCTCCCAGGAGCCAGAATCATGGCTGAATTGTGTCCATGCCTCTCCCCAAAATAGAAGCCTGTGTCCTCACCCCAGAACAGGGAATGTGCTACCTTATATGGTAAAAGGACTTAAAACAAGCCTATTTAAATTAAGGGTCCTGAGTTGAGGGCATTACCCTGAGTCACTCTGGTGGCTGCTGTATGAGGAATACTTCCTGTGTGAGGGAGGTTGGCAGAGGAGAGATAACCACAGGTCCTTGGCTGCTGTCCTGCTTGCAGACGGAGGAAGGGTGCTGAGTGGACACGTGCAGGGGCCACCAGGAGTTGGAAGTGGCTAGCTAGTGGACCTCCACGGAGCCTGCAGAGGGCAGATGGTCCTGGCCAACATCTCTTGTTTTCAAAACACCCCCTTCAAGCAACTGACCCCTCCAGAGCAGTGAGGTAACACATTTGCATCGGTTTCAGTCACCCACAATGTGCTGAGCAACATAGGGATTAATACACCCTGCTCATGGGCCATTCTCGGGGCATCTTCCTGAACCCCTGATGGCCCAGGCATGAAGTGGTGGGCCCTAGGGCAGAGGGAAGTTCCTTTAGCAGAGAAAAGGTTAAGGACTGGCCCATGGGAAGAAGTCTGAAAAGAATCATTGTGTGCTGTCTTTAGATGATGCTTAAGAGCAGGTGAGATAGATTAATGGGAGAGGGCCTTTTTTAAAATATAGAGTATGATGTAGTCCAGGCTGACCTCCTTGCTGTACAGCTGAGGATGACCTTGAACTTCTGATCCTCCTGTCTCTACCACCCGAGTACTGAGGTTACAGGATTCCACTAGTGCCCAGTTTATGTCTTTGGGGATCAAACTCAGGGCTTTGTTTATGCTGCATTAAGTACTCTACTGTTAAGTCTCAAACCCTGGGACAAATGGCAGAGGTGACAATTTAACATATCAAAGTGGACCTGGTCACCAGGTTCTCCCAGTATCCCCCAATCCCTACCTGCTACATGGCATACCCTGCCCTCTACCCCAAACTCTCCAGCCAGGGCCTGGCCTGCCCTTCCCCCAGAGACTCTTCCCTATATAATCCAGACATTTTAGTTACCTGCTCATTTTGGACCTTTTCCCATCTAGGTTGCTGCATTTTGTTCCCCTCTCTCCCCTCCACTCTCCCACATGGCCCACCTCAGTCTGGTCATGTCCACTTTGGACTCTCCCAGATGTCTCCGCCTCTGGCTATGCTCTCCCACCAAGCTATAATTAACTTCCTTCTTCACCATACCTAGGAGCAGTCATGGCCTTTCCTTTCCTTTTATTTCTTTTGTTCATCTACAGAGAAACTGGGTAACCTCTTGGGACTGGTATTAACCATGAAGGAACAGGAGTTTGTCCTGGTCTCCACACGTGTGAGAAAGCCTTCTCCCACCCTTAAGACCCACACATCTGTCCTTTCTTCTACGCCAGGCACCCTCACTGAAACAGCTGGTCCCCCTGAAACTAACGGCAGAAAAGCTTGTCTCTCAGCCTAGCTGCTCTCCGGTCTTACAGATGTGTGCCCTCACCTTGCTGCTGATAGAATCTTCAGCGACTTCCTGTGCAGCAAGGGAGAGACCGGGTACATCTCAGGTATTCACACCTGAGAACCGCTGGAATGTTGTGTGCCAACCCCTCCCGGTCTGACAGAATGCTTCTCATCCACTCTGCCTCCACTGAGCTAGGGCGGATCTGATATCCCGTTCTGCAGCTTAGGGGAGGAAAGGTCACCTTCGAGGCTGCCTCTAATGCCTTCCTCCATTCTGTAGCTTGTGGGCTGAGGTGAGGGTGTGAATCTCCTCAATACTGTTGGAACCTCTGTTGCCTTACCTCCTTGGGACCTTCCCAGCGCTCACCTGGGGTGTGAACACCCCACATAGCCTTATCAAAGCACCAGACCTCATGCTCTGGGCAAAGGGAAGGGAATGAAGATTTTCTTGCCAACCCCCTGCTATTCATTCCCCTTCATTCATTCAACCAACATTTCCTGAGGAAGAAGTTAGGGCCCAGCCCAGCGTTGAGACAATCAGGCAAGTGAGCCATGGAACAAAACGATGGGTGACCATGCCTGAGCTAGCTGGGAGCAGGTTCTGTGTCATACAAAAGGGGACGTGGAATTCTCATCGTGTCCTTTAGACTGAGCACCCATGTGGCAGAGATGGAGCACAAAGGGGGAATCATCAGCCTCCAATTCCTACCATGGATCACAGGTGGGCTTTACCCTCCTCCAAGCTGGGGAGTCCCCTTTCCCATTGAGAGGACTTTGTCTCCCGAATGGTTTATGACCCAGGTCCCCAGAGACAGGTGGAGACAGCTTAGGCCTGTCTTGAAGATCTGCAAGTCTGCACATGAAAAGCAAGATCAGACCATCCCGCCCAGGTCGCCCCTTTCCAGGAACACCATGATAGAGTTAGAGACCGTCTCTCTTGCTGATCCAGCTCTGTGGGGGCAGGGGGGCAGGGCGGGTAATGTGGTTCAGCTCCAGAACCTCTAGGAGGCCCTTGGTTTGTGCTCTGGGCTGGGTGTGCTTGTCCTGCTGGCCCTGTTTTACAGCTGCCTTCCCAAGGTGGTGGAAGGCCACGGGACTGAGGACTCAGGAGGGAGGTGGCGACAGACGTGCAATAGCTCACACCCCTCCCAGAAATCTCTGTGCAGGAAGGAGACTCGGCTTACTCAGCTTGGCCAGATCTATGAGTGGGCGGTAGGGGAGGACCGGAATGTGCAGTCTGCAACCTGCACCCTAGAACTTTGTCCCAAAACCAGCGGGCTTCTTCTTTCTTCTCAGCTCGGGCCTGGCAAGCTCCTCCCACCTCTTCAACTCTGTCCCTCTCCTCAAACTTAATCTCTTGGCTTGGGGCTATTGGGCGGAAGCACTTGCAGAATAAAAGCAACCTCTCGCCTTGTAGGTGGTTCTGCATAGTTATGTGGGGAAACTGAGTCTCAAAGCAGTGGTGCTGGAGCAAAGGTCTAACATGTGTATCTCCCCTACCCTGTGATGCTGGGTGGGGTGTTGGGGGCAATCACAGATAGACTCAGTTCCCCATTGCCCATTTTAGAGAAAAGGGAACCGAGGTAAAGGAAAGGGAGGCGATGGTTGATAGGGCCGGGAGAAAAGGCAACATAATCGTTTCTTAGGACTGGACCATGGATCTTGGCATGCCCATGGTGGGCAGCGTGTGTGTGTGTGTGGGGGGGGGGTTCTGCCTGGCTTTCCTGTGACAGCTCCTGATGCCTGTGACTTTGGAGCCTTGACATGTGGCAAAGGAGTGGATTTTTAACTTTATTTCTGTCAGCTCAATTACCTTCACGAACCCGAGCCACCATGACTGCTAAGGTGGTCTATTGCAGGTCATACAGCCTACACTCTTCCTTTCAAGTTTGGAGAAGTCAAGAGACTTACAAAGCTCACACAGCCCAGAAGTGGCAAAGCCAGAGAATCAGAAACCAGGAGAGCTAGGATTTGAACCCTGGCATTCGGAAGCTAGATTCTGAAAGCTTTCTCAATGGGGGAACTACCCTCAAAGATATAAGATAGTCTGTATTTCCTCAGGCCTGACTCTTATCACTCAGTATCTAGAGTGTACCTTGGCTTCTGGGTGAAAATTTTCTGCATCCTTATAAGCTTCTCTGCCAATGCAGCATTCCAAATCAAACTGAATTAAGAAAAGCCCAGGTTTAATGGATAAAGCACTCCTGGATGATTTTCCAGCCCCCCAGAGAGGAAACGGGGGAGAGAGACTGAAAGCCACGTGTCTGTTTTCTGGGGTGCAGTTTAAATACCCCGTGGGAGTAATCTTGAGCATCTCTGGGGGAGGAGCGATGTTTGACAGGCTTGAGACAGGGCAGGGTCTGGGGAGAAAGATGGGGGAGGGGAGTTGAGGTGGAGCTTCCACCAGAATATTCCAGGCTCTTTGGGTATATGGGTACCAGGGGCTGAGGTGGACTTTTCTCCAGAACATTCCAGATTCTTTGGTTATATGGGTACCAGGGGCTGAGATGCAGCTTCCACCAGAATGTTGGATACTAGGGGGCCCCTGGGAATGGTGGGCTTAAGACTTTGGTTGCCAAGTGAGAGGCGGAGGAACTATCTTGGGTGGAGATCAGAGAAGGGAGACAGGGGCTGAGGTCTAGATAAGTACCCAGGTTGAGAGATACCCAGAACTCCACATGTGTTGGAGAGGAAATAACCAGAAATAGTCACGGGGCTTGGAGAGAGGCTAGGCTGTGCACTGCTGACTCAACAAGGTGTGAGTTGGGGTTGGGGTAGGGTCAAGAACTCCAGGAGGTGACCACTCTGCCATTCTGTGGGGGGAAAAGGTCCCACGGAATGCACCTGGAGGCAAAGGCTCATGTGGGGAGCAGGGGGTGCATGGGAAAACCCCCCATCCACCTTCCCAGGCAGGCCACCCAGGTTCCAGCATGATTGAGTACTTGATGGCCAAATGATGGGCTCACTGCTTAGTTCTTAAAGCTGTAGCAGATAAATGACAGCACACCCACCTTGTCAACAAGGTTTCAACAAAAATAACAGCCACAGGGAAAGTGCGGGGCTGGTATCTCTCCCCTCTCTCTGGTCTGGCTTTCAGAGTGGGCAAGTTCTCTAGAGAGGAAACAGATTCTGTTTGTAAAACACTGATTCACTTTGGAGAAAGCTGAACATAGTTTTAGGGATCTAGAGAAATAACTCAGTGGGTAGGAATGCTTGTTGCCTGAGTTTAAGTCCCTAGCCCCTGCGTCAAGAACAAGGTGTAGCTGCACAGGAAGCCTGACTTCCCACAACCAGTGCCCTCCTCTGACCTCTGCATGGGCATCCCTCTGTGCACTACCCCCCACCATCCCACGCCCCCCACCCACAATTTCACCCTTGTGTAGTGGCACTTGACCTCAGCAGGTAGAAACACAAAGTTCAGAAAGTCAATGTCGTCCTCCACTGCATAGTGAGTTTGAGACCAGGGCTACAGGACATCTTGTTTCTCTACTCCCAGACCATTAAAACAAAACAAAACAAAACAAAAACCACAAAAGAGATATTTAGAGGAGCTGCAGACCAAAGATGGAAGCCACCCACACTCCTCCTGGCGCGCCCTCCTGGGTTCTTTAATTCGCCACTGACACTGTCTCGCAGTCACTTCTGTATAAAGTCTGAATTTATTTTCCTGACAGTCTCTCTCCTCCCCTCAGAAAACAGGCCTCCAGAGAAGGGATGTTCTGGGCTCTCGCTAACCATAGAAACCGTAGGGTCCAGATTGTATCTGGTACATAGTAGGTGGTCAGTAAATTTCTGTTTGATGACTGAATGGTAGCAGTCACAGGAAACATGGAACAGTAATAAGAGAGCTGAACAGAGCAGAAGAAGTAGATGGAGCTGCAGGCCAGGCCCCTGGGGAGGGGTTCCGCACAGGGAAGGTCAAGGTCTGCTAAACCATTGTCTCAGTGGATTTGCAAGATATCAGCCATAATGGGTTGGTAGCTGTTGGCTCCAGGGGCTTCCTGGCTTATCTCCTGTGCCTAGTACCAATACTTCTCCCCACTCTACTCCTCAGCCCCACTCAGATCCTATTTACACTGGAAAAAAAGAGTCACTGTTTCCTCAAAACTGGTCACTGCAGAAATCTGGAAGCCTTCAGAACCAGAATGGAAGGGCATACCAAGAGGCAGGCCACAGTAGTGGGTGCAGAGGCCTGATGGGCACAGCTCAGGTCATCTAGGGGCCAGCTAAGCCAGACCTCCTACACACAATAGTGAGAGCATGTCACCAGAACCCACAGAAGGAATTCCCCACACCAGAGTGCCCACCTGCTGTGATGACCTGTCACTGTGGTTCATCACTTGTAACAAATGTACCAGCCTTCCAAGGATGCTGAGAGCTGGAGAGATGGTGCAGGAGGGAAGGAGGTCCATGGGAACTCTGTATTTTCTTCTCAATTTTGCTGCCAACCTAAAAACTTCCCTAAAAATAAAGCCTATTTAAAAGCGAAGGATTAGCCAGCACTCCAGGAATTGTTTATTTACTCCAGGGTGGGGAGGGGGATGTGCATGAGTGATCATACACGTGGAGGTCAGAGGCCAATGTCCAGGGTCTTTTACCACTCTCCACTGTATTTTTTGAGACAGTCTCTCGCTGAATCTAGAGCCCAACAAGTCAAGGAGACTATCCGCCAGAGAGTGCCAGGGATCCTACTGTCTTTGATTCCATAGCACTAAGATTACAGGAATACACCAGCTGGACGGTGGTGGTACATGCTTTTAATCCCAGCACTTGGGAGGCAGAGTCAGATGGATCTCCACGAGTTCAAGACCAGCTTGGTCTAAAGAGCTAGTCCCATTTCAAGCCAGGGCTACACAGAGAAACCCTGTCTCAAAAGACAAACAAACAAACAAAAAGATTACAGAGGTGACACCCAGCTGTTTTGTGGGTGCTGGGAACCCCAACGTAGGTCCTTATGTTGTGCAGCAAGCATTTTACCGACTGAGCCATCTCCCCAGTCGCTTATCTATTTCCGTGTCTCAGCCACACAGTTATAATCCCTGACACACAAATGGGTGATTGCAACCCTTTTTTCTCTTTACATCCATGGTTCTCAACCTCCCTAATGCTGTGACCCTTTAATACCATTCCTCATACTCTGGTAGCCTCCAACCAGAAATTTTTTTTTTTTGCTACTTCATAACTGTAATTTTGCTACTGTTTTGAATCATGATGTAAATATTTGATATGCAAGATATCTGTGATGGGACCCCTGGGGGGTCTCGACCCATAGGTTGAGAACCGCCACTTTCGATGGTTACCGGACACATGCCTGAGCAACTTTCTCTCTTCCTATGTTGTAGCTTTCTCCTCAGAGCAGTCAGTACGTGTGGGTCTTAGCAGCAGGTGGATGCTGCGTCCCGCCACTTTGAGAACCCATCATTTGTTAATTCAGTTTCACCCCGTATTGTCGCAACACAGCAAGAATCTCGTGCAGACCTGTGTGAATGTCAAGCTGTCAGAAGGGTTTTTAACTGGCACGGAATGGGGAGGGCAGGCAGTGGCGGTCACTATCATCTGAGTGTCTGGGTCACTTGCCTGCAGGGGTGTCTCAGTGCTGACGTTATTCATAATTTGCCCTCTCTGAGGACTGTCTCTGGGAACACAGCAGAATCGGTATCCTGCCATGTGATCTATAGCTAGAATGACTGTTAGGAACCAAGGGCCACCCAGCCTACCTTCAGTGGCCCGGTGCCAGTGGCCACGTCATCACCAGTCACCATCCCCATGAGTTGCATATCTTCCCTATGTCATGCACCATAGCCCTTTAAAAGGTCCCTGCCACCAGAGCCCATTCTATCTCACTCTCTGTCTGTCTCTGTCCCTCTTTCCTGTCCCTGTTCTGAGATAGCCTTTCACACATTTCCCCCCCCCCCCCCCCGCAATAAATTTCTTGTGTAAGATCCGTTGTGTGGTGTGATCTCTGTGACATTCCCTGGCCCCATCTGTTGAGAATCTCTGCTCTGGCTCCACTCCTCCCATCCCAAACCCCACCCTCAGCACACCAAGCAACAGCTCCTCCCCTGGAGCTGCCCTCTCCAGACCCTACCCAAAGAAAGCCTGCCCAGCAGCGGCTCCTCCCCTGGAGGGTATTTAAGGCCCCCCTCCTCAGAAGCAGCATAGTGACTTCCCTTCCGGGTTTCTCCTCATCCCCTGGGTCCACCTGGGACCACCCCTGGGAATACTTTGCTCAGATTAAAACCTGGACGTTAATTTGGCCTGATCTGATTTATTGCATAGGCTGAGAAACCCAATATCAGGGTTCAGAAACCTTTCACCGTCCACCAAGGTACTCTTTGCCGTTAAACCCTAACAATGACTATGTCCAGCACTGACAAATGCCCTGGTAAACCGACCATCTTCCTGGCAACTAGGAGGACAGAGAGGATCCAGTCGTGTCACTCCTGAATCCCCAGTAACGACACAGTTGTGGATTTAAATCCGGCAGTTGTCACTTTATAGCTGTGTGTCTCTGAAGTGACCTCACCTCTCTGAGTTTGGATTCCCTCATTTGTATCATCATTTGCTTACAGGGATATGAAGCAGTAATCCTTGCTGATTCAGTGTGGTGCCAGCATGAGCCGGGAACTGAAGCAAATCACCAAATTGATAGTCTCACAACCCTCCCTCCACGGGGTTGTTCCTTCGTCTCACCCACGTCCGTCCTAAGCACTCTTCTCAGCCCAACGCACAACAACCTCAGAGACTCAGTGCTCCAGAAACCAGTGAGGTGGAGGCTGAGCCAGAGCCCTTGGGTGCAGGATTTATTTTGGAAGGAGTCACCCTCAGTCTGGGAGGAGGGGACTGTGCCCTGGCCCCAGAACTCAGGTCCTCCCCACCCCCAACCCCCCTGTAAACAAGGGCAGAGCAGGCTTGATGATCTACCCCTCCCCGCCCTGGCTCTGTCTAAGCTGTTTCCCAGAAAAGCTAAATGTCATAATCTAGAATACCAACCCAAATCCAGCCCCATGCCTGTTTTTGTAGCCCCAGAGAGCTAGGAACGGTTTTTATGCTTCTG
>CABHPH010147388.1:0-38703 GCA_902168325.1 Peromyscus nudipes
TGTGTGTGTGTGTATTTGTGTATGTATTTATATCATATATATTAGTCATAAGTCATTATCTTTCTTATTAATTAGCATAAGGTTAGTATTACCATACAAGTTTTAATTTTATAAACATTAATTAAATTATTGTAAACTAGCCGGGCGGTGGTGGTGCATGCCTTTAATCCCAGCACTCGGGAGGCAGAGTCAGGCAGATCTCTGTGAGTTCGAGGCCAGCCTGGGCTACAGAGTGAGTTCCAGGAAAGGCGCAAAGCTACACAGAGAAACCCTGTCTCGAAAAACCAAAAAAAAAATTATTGTAAACTTACAAAATAGAAATTATAATACTAGAGTGGTATGTAGCTTACACAGAGATCACAGAGATCCACGTGCTTCATCCAGGAAACATGCATTTTGAGTTCTACTACATGACAAAAAAACATGACTTTTTAAAGAAAACATGGCACATAATAAAATGGAAAATTTGGCCTGCCAGATAGCTCACTTGACACAAAATTTAATGAACTAAGAAATGAAAACTATCTCCTGAAAGCTGTCTTCTGACCTCAACATATTTCTTCTAAGCTTCCCTAGGAAATTCCTGAACAAACTACCCCTCCTGCTTTTTGGGAGATATCCTTATCTACTTGGAGGTCTTCCTTACTCCTTGGAGGTTGTGACACACATAAAGATTCCAGAGATCTCTTTATGAGGCTCTGAAATATTCTTGAAACATCTGTTGCTGTACTGACTCAGGGACAAGATAATCAAAACAAATAAACTTGAAAAGGTCAATAAGATTTGGTGAGGTAGAGGAACTGGCAGCTAATCAGATTAAAAGTCTCTTCCCACTATATACTCAGGGGATTATGTGGCAGTAATATGCCTCTAGATTCTTAAAATTTGATTTATGGGGTTGATGAATATAAGTTATTACAAAAGATAACTGTTTATTAATTGTAACATGAATCTTAAAAGGTCTTATAATAAAAACCCAGAGCCAGAATGGGATGAAAGCTGAAAGATCAGAGAGGCAGAAAAGCTAACCACTAGCTTACCTCTATGAAATCCTCAGTCTCAAGAGAGCAAGTTACTGTTTCCTCATGCCTTATATACCTTTCTGTGTCCTGTCATATTATTTCCTGGAATTAAAGACATGTATCACCACTGCCTGGATATGTTTCTTTCATGTAGCCTGGTGTGGCACTGAATTCACAGAGATCCAGATGGATCTCTGCCTCCTGAGTGATAGGAGTATGTGCCACCACTGCGTCTAATTTAATGCCTGGCTCTGTCATCTGATCCTCAGATAAGCTTTATTGGGGGTACACAATGTATCACCACCTTTCCCTTTTTCTGTCTAAAATAATACAAGAAGGTTAAATCTAATATAAGAAAAACTATGTATAGTAAGTATATACAGACAATAAATATATCAACAAAACTAGTCCATTTACATTTGACAAATTCAGTGAAAATAGTCCATTATCTAGCCTATCTTTGTGAATCCAAAGGATTAGATCTAATTCACCTTCTATCTTAATTTTTATTACCAACCCAAAACTATCTGTTCATGTCTTTCAAACTTACACACTTTGCACCAATTTAGTGAGTTTCTCTTCTGAATTTGTTAACAAGGAAAACTATAACTATAACTTTCTAATCTTCAAACCCTTCAGAGACCCAAGTAAGAAATAATAATAACTGAGTAAGCAGGAAGTGCAAAAAAGTGACTTCCAAAATATTTGAGAAATGACAGAAACACTTGGTTTCCTGGACATGCACCCAAGGTTTCTCTGCAACATTGGGGCATCCATCTTCAGCCTACAGGTCTAGCATACCTGACAGACTTTTCTGTGAAGCAGGATTTTCTGAAGGGCTATCCTACTTCGTCTTGGCAATATGTAGCATTCCTTTCTTTTTGTGTCCTGCTTGTTCATTTTTGACAGCATACTCTCAGCAGTCAATGTGAGGGCACTTTCTTGCCCAGTGGCTAACTGTTGCCACAAAGAGAGTAAACTCCATAAGGAGTTTCTTCAATGCCCATCATCTTTTCTGACAAATTGCTGGCTGGCTATAAGTGTACTACAGCTTTGTTTTCATGTTTGTAGGTCTACTAGAAAACTGAGAGTCTCTGTCTCTCTGTCTTTCTCTGTGTCTCTGTGTTAATCTGTTTCTCTGTCTCTTTCTGTCTCCATCTCTCTCTTCTCATTGGAAATCTGGACTTTCCAAACTTTTATTTTTATTTTTATTTTGCATAGAATATCATAACTGTAAGAGGGTATCCCTTGAGAGAGATTACAAGTGGAAGCCATCTGTGTAGTCACTTTTATCACTCATTATTTTATCACTCATGATTGATTGGTTCCATTAATTTTGGAGATGAGACACATGTATAGATGGCATAACATGTTGCTGGAAACAGCTACTTACTTCATATGGTATCTAGGATGCAAGAAGAAGATGGTTATGGTGACACACTATCCAAACAATGATTCATCAACAAAAATGTCTTCCTCCAAATAGATCTTATATCCTAAAGATTAAAATAGCACTCATAGATAGACTAGGGACTAATCCTGGAGCACATGACTTTTAGAGATCATTTCACATGCATACCATAGCAATCATGAGTATACTCTGATTATATTATGACTATTAAAATTTTCTTAGAGATGCCTCAAGTAGACATTAATAACCTTATATTGGACACTAGGGGAAAGATAAAATATTCTACTATCTTGTGGAAGGCAGAGATTCTACAGAATATACTTGTATCTTCAGCTGAGGGGATATCCATGAAAGTGAGCTTTGTTTCCTGTTCCTTATAGGAAAAAAAAAGAAATGTGATAAATTGAGGCTCAAACCTCTAGAAAGAAATCAGTGAAGATGAGTTGAGAAGTTCTTGGTATAGCCAGAAATTGGCCATGTATGTAGGGACAATTCCAAATTTGTGATTGGACTGTGTTCTTTTAAAGAGATTATATGTGTGAATCTGGAGTTGAATAAATAGTTTTATGATAAATTAGGAATGGAGACATAATTATCTGTAGAAGAGTGGCTATTTAGTCTGTTGAACTCCAGAGAATTGCAGTGTGGAACAACACAGTTCTGAGAATTGTAAACAAATAAAAATACTTTTGGCCTAGCTGAGAGATACACAAATTTAAGCTTAAATAAAGGAAAATAATTTTAGGGCCAAGACACAGATGTGGAAATTTGGATCAAATTAGGTAAATGACATACTTCACACAGTGGGCCATGCCATAGGATAAATAATGAGGAGGTTTCCACTTCAAAATACCTTCTGTAACTAAGTTCCTTTGCTATGTGATTTTTGTCAGGACTAAAGAGATAAAGGTTTTATACAGTATAATAGAGATAGCCATATTGGCAAGGTTCTGACTCTAGTCTTGGTACCAATTGTTTGCCTGATGTTGTCCCCAGACTGCCAGGGCTTTGACTTCAGTCCTGTTTGGAATCATTTGCATGATGTTGGACAGCTCAACACATTTCTGAAATATGAGGAATTATGGAAAGCTTCACTCAAAGACCAAAGTATCCATGCTGTGCGTGCCACAGGATATTTGTTGCAGTGACATTAACTTACCACTCCAGGGAAAAAAAATCAGCATCCTGGGGTTCAAAGAACTGCATATATGAATGCTGAAAATTATGCAATATGTATTTTCATTAAATGGTTTCTATCATGTATTTGGTCTCTAATATATAAAAATGTAAAAAAAAAGTTTTTTAAAAAAATTACATAAAAACGAAAACAAAAAAACCTTTTTTCCCTTACAGGCCTTGAATAAAACAACTCACTCCATTTGATGTGGAAGCTTAAGTTAACTGAAGTAGAGAATTCCTCTTGTGTTCTAAACCTGTTGTGATTCTATAATCATCTTGGTCTGTTTTCAGATTCTCATGACTACTTCAATATTTTACATAGCTGTCTGGCATTTGTATGAAAATCACCCAATAGTTTCAAGCTACTGGTTTCCCAAGGGCAGTAGGCATCCCAGAGATACATTTTTCTATTAGCTCCTACATATTCACTAAATAACTAGTGCTCTTTCTTGAAAAAATATTCCATAGGCATGATCAAACTCATGACAGAGCAAATATCAAAGATCACTTAAACTTATGACAGAAGTAAATTTTCATTAAACAAATTCAAATAAACCGTCTTCCTTATCCAGAGGGCCTAGTTCAGTCCCACAGCCACCAGTCCACAGTTCATGGGCTTCCACTAGTGTGGCCAGTCATCTCTGCATGTCCTCCCATCATGATCTCGACATCCCTCGCCTGCAGTATCTCTTCTCTCTCTCATCAATTGGATTCCTGGAGCTCAGCTTGGTGCCTGGCCGTGGATCTCTGTATCTCCCTCCATCTGTTATGGACAAAGGCTCTATGATAACAGCTGGCTCAAACTGTTTGGGGGACACGCAGGCAGGGGGATTGGGATCTGTCCCTGGTCTGTGGGTAAGCTTCTGGAATCTGGTGCCTGTGGTGTGACACCTTGTAGAGCCTTGGTACAGTGGGAAGGGGCTTGGACCTGCCTAGGCTCAGTGTGCTGGGCTTTGCTTACACCCCATAGGAGACCTAGATTTGGGGGATGTGAGGATGTGGGGTGGCTTGGGAAAGAGGGTTGGGAGGTGGGAGGAGGAAGGAGGGGGTCTGTGGATAACATGTGGAGTGAGTAGAAAATTTCTTAATAAAGAAAAAAAAGATGTAAGATGATAAGGGAAAAAAAACTCAAGTTCCAGGAAAAAAATTCAAATAAATAGTTAAGATTAACACAATCCATATATACTAGTATCAAAAGTCAGAATCACAAGATTTCTTCGGTTTGAGTTTGGGTTTCTATGTAAGCAGTTGGAATGTCTTTTCATTTTCACAAATGATATTTTTTCAAGTGCATGTTATTCATGTTTAGTTTATGTAAAATAAGTTTCTTTACTAATCAGAGTGTTATCTTTTTTTGTGGTTTTTCGAGACAGGGTTTCTTTGTGTGGAACTCACTCTGTAGCCCAGGCTGGCCTCAAACTCACAGAGATCCGCCTGGCTCTGCCTCCCAAGTGCTGGGATTAAAGGCGTAAGCCACCACCGCCCAGCGTAGAGTGCTATCTTTATATCATAATTTTCATAACAATTTACCCTTGCTAACTTGTGTGTGTGTGTGTGTGTGTGTGCTCATGTTTACAGTTTTCCTTCTTTCCCCCATTTACTACTGAACTTGTATACTATACATATGTATAGTCAAAATCATGAGGCTATTTTCTATTACTTTCTAAGTGACTATTATATCTCTACGCTATATGAATAGCCTCTGGTTTCATTCAGCAAGATGGGTTCTCACCGTACAGCACAGGCTGGACCCCAATTCTCTATCTTCTTGCCTCTGAAATGCTGGGATTATAGATGTATTTAATTGCTTTTTCTTGGCTTTCTTTACGGGATTTATTGATTTCTTCCAATTTTTGGTTTGTCTTTCCCTCGATTTCTTTATGGGAATTTTTCATTTCCTTTCTAAAGGCTTCTATCATCTTCTTAAAGTCATTTTTAAGGTCTATTTCTTCTGTGTTGGGATGTTCAGGTCTTGCTGATGTAGAACCACTAGGTTCTGATGGTGCCATATTTGTCTTTATGTTGTTGACTGTATTTTTGCACTGATGTCTATCCATCTCTTTCTCCACTTGGTGCAATGATATATGTGTCTGAGGGAGCCTCTCTTGGTCTGATTGATACAATTGTTCCAGTGGAAGCTCTTGGTCTAATTGGTGCTGATGGACTCTATGTCTCGGGGAGCAGCTCCTACTCCAACTGACATTGGCGGGCTCTGTCTCAGGGAGGAGCTGCAGTCTTGGTGGGTGGGTGGGTTGTGGGAGAGATGGGTTTTGTGCGTTATAGGGTCTGGTGGAGGTTGGTGGTAGTCTGACCTGTAGTTGGAGATCTCTCTAGTTTGCCTGGCCGTAGCCACTTATACCTGAGAAACACCCAGAGATGTGATTACTTACAAACTGTATAACCATGGCAGGCTTCTTGCTATCTAGTTTTTATATCTTAAATTAACCCATGTTTATAAATCTATACCTTGCCATGTGGCTCGTGGCTTACTGGCACTTTACATCTTGCTTCTCATGGCAGTGGTGGCTGGCAGCATCCTGACTATGCCTTCCACTTTCCAGAATTCTCCTCTCTCCTTAGCCCACTTATACTATACTTCCTGCCTAGCTACTGGCCAATCAGTGTTTTATTTATCAGTCAATCAGAGCAACACATTCACAGCATACAGATATTCACAGCACTGACCTGTCTGCAGGAGACTTGCCTGCTGGCCTGAAACTGGGACTGCAATGGGTGGTGGTGTGTTGGCACAGGGTTGTGCCCCTGGGCAAAAAGCCTAGAGGCTGAGATATTGAGCTATGAGGACAAAGACTCACCTCTTAGTCCAATCATCACTGACAGGTTCTGTCTCAGGGAGCAGTTGCAGTCTCCTCAATTTCTTAATAAGCTGTGAACCCTGTGAGCTGTAATAGTACCCTGTGTGGCAAGATATTCCCATGAGTGCAATAATGCAATGGATATTAAGTGGTAGTTAACTGCCTTCTAATGAGATTTAGGACATGCTCCACATGCATGCCATTGTAAATATGGTTAAGGACCTGTGGTTGAGGAGCTCATGGTCTTCATGGGTGACCCTACTGGTACTGTTTTGCTAAATGGATATAATAATAAACTGGTCCCTAAATTTGTATATCTGTACCTGTAGATAGTACAACTCTGACTTTATCAGAAAAATTTATTTGAGCAGGGGATAGTAATTAAGACAAAAGCTCACAGCTGTTAAAAGCGTACAGAATAAATGACTAAGAAGTGCTCAGAAACAAATAGGACATCAATGTAAAAATCCTTCAGCAAGGCTCCTGGACCATTGTGAAGAAGGAAGTGGAAAGGGTGTCAAATCTAGAGGGCAAGAAGAACCAGAATGAAGCAGTGTCTTCTGAAATAAACTGGAACTTGGCACTCAGAAAATCACAGCAAATATCATTGTCTGTATAACATTTGTAAAGAATGAAGCCAGTCAACATTCTGACACAGAGAGGGAAGGATTTCATGTGCTTCTACCCCTCACTAGGTACTGTGGCCAGCTGATGCCTTCTTGAGGAGGGAGATTCAGATTTCTTTAATGATGGGCCCTGGTAGATGGAACCAACTCGAGGATAGCCTTACACTAAAAATAAATATGGATAGTATAATTGGAGTCAATTAGTTTTCTAAAATGGACATTAAGTTGCTGGGGTAGGGAAGCAGGAGAATATTGGGGGGAGGAAATAAGGAGAGGAATTAGGGGATGAGTATGATCAAAATACATTGTATTAAATTCTTAAAGAATTATAAAAATATCTTTAAGTGGAGTCAGGGATTGTTATTTCATATTTTATGGAACAGATTTGTAAAATTATTATTTGTAATGCTTTATTAAATTCAAAATTGAAAAAATTTGTTTTAGAGATTTTGTCAAGGATAAATATAAATTTTTATTTCAGTTTATTAATGATACTGACTATTAATGACCCTAAAACTTTGGTTCAGTTTTTACAGTTTATACTTTTTAAAAAACTATCCATCTATTTTCACTTATCCAGTTTATGAGCATTAATTTTTGTTTTTCCATTATTACATTATTTATCATCTCTGTATCCATTGTAATCAACACTGCTTCATTTCTGATTTTGGTCTTTTGTGACATTTCTTTATTCTTGTCAGCTTTGTTAATAGTTAAGTTTTTTACTCTGTAATTAATTCTTTTGAGTTATTTCATTGTTTTCCTTCTCTCAGTTGCATCCATTTCCCATCTTGCCCTTGTTATTTCATGTGTTATGTTTGATTTATCATTGTCTTTGTTTATTTTTTATTTCTAACCTTTATGTTTGGAACTTAAACTATTAGTTTGAGACCTTTCTGCATTCTAATTTAATCAGTATTGTAGCTGGAAGTTTTCCTGTGCCCCACCCAACTGGTGGTCAGGACAAGTCTTTCCCACTGGAGTCCCTCAAGTAAACACACAGAGGCTTGTATTAATTATAACTGCTTGGCCACTAGCTCAAGCTTATTACTATCTCTTACACTTAAATTAATCCGTAATTCTTATCTATGTTTAGTCACATGGCTTGGTACCTTTTTTCAGTTCTGCCTTGTCATCTTGCTCCCTCTGTGTCTGGTTGGCCAATCCCGACTTAATCCTTCCTCTTCCCAGAATTCTCCACATCCACTTGCCCCACCTATAGTTCCTGATGGACTACTGGTCAATCAGCATTTTATTTATCAACCAATCAGAGCAATACATTCCCAGCATACAGAATGACATTCCACAGCACTTCCCCTTTTCTGTCTAGTGAAAAAGGAAGGTTTTAACGTTAACATAGTAAAATTACATATAACAAAAGAGTTATCAAGCAAAAATTACAGTTACAATATCTAGTCTATTTGTATTTGACAAAATTAAAGACAATATTCTACCATCTATCCTATTTTGTAAGTCTACAGCTTCATATCTAATTTATATTTTATCAAAACCAAGGAAAATTATAGCTAGCTAGTCTTCAACTATATCCAGACCTCAGAAGGCTATAATATTACCTAAGTAAACAGGAAATGTATTGTAAGCACTTCCAAAATTCCGGAAATGACAGAGATAGCTGCCTGCCTGAACAGTCATCCAAAGTTTCTCTGCAATGTTGGGACATCCATCTTCAGCCTACAGGCCTAGAGTCTCTTAGTCACTCCTCTCTGTATCCTATAGAATATCTGGCAGTCTCCTCTGTGAACCAGGAACCTGAAGAGCCATCTTGCCTTGATAAGTTCAGTGGTCACCTTCCTATGGGCCCTTCATGTCCAGTTGATACAACATTTTGTCAAGCATTCCAGGCAAGAACAGTTTCTTGTCCAAATGGATAACCTTTTCCATGAAGATGATGAATTTCATATGGAGTGTCTTTGGTGCCCATCATCTTCCTCGATGTAATTGGTGCTGCCTGCAGCAGAAGTGTCTCCTTGTTCAGAAAAGTATAAATTTTTAAAATATTTTGTATGCCATATTCTGTAGGTCTTTGAAGTGTTTGAAGATTACCTACCTAATAGAATTCTCTCTCTCTCTCTCTCTCTCTCTATATATATATATATATATATATATATATAAAACTTAACGTGACTATAAGTTTGACTATCATAGAAGACTAATTATTAATCTGTATTTCTTAATTATCCATTATAATTTAAATGAATTACATAAACATAATACCTTAAACAAGAGTAGAAACATACATTAAGTATAACAAAATTAACTTTAAATTTGTATCAATAAACTAAAATTCATAGCAATGTAAAATATTTTTAAACAACTTGTTCATGAAAAGTAGATTCAATATTCTACCTTTTTATCCTATCATATCTATATCCTATATTTCTATATCATATCCCCCTTTCTTCTTTTAGAAGACTATTGACTACAGCCAATAACAATTTGTAACCAATCTCTAACAAAGACAAATATTCATAATCCATTTTTTGGAAATGTGGGTACAGTGTTCTAGACTATTTCCTGCTGATATGGGGTACTGGTAGACTTATGGGGATCCTGAGAAAATTAAGAATTATGGTCAAGTCCTGAGTGGAATAATCTGTGATACTATATCCTCTGAGCCAGTTGCCTCGGAACTGTTCTAGATGTTGGATCATCTGGGCTATGGTGTCATTAAATACCTTTCAGGGGGTCTTGGCTGGTCAAACCATATTAGCCTGGAAGCAATCCACAGGTTTTTATCTTCTGTGGAAATGAAAGCAGAACCTCCTTTCCAAAGCAACATAACTTTAGATCCAAGTTTTTAAATCAAAGTAATTTTAAAATACACATAATGGTTTAGCTGAGTAGCTTTTTAAAACAAATATCTTTCTGCAGTTAAAAATCCCCAAGACAATATAATCCAGGCTCTGCATGTGATTTCTCTCTTTACATGGCTCATTTTTATATTATTTTTACTTTCTCTTTAAAGACATTATTTCTTTACATTTTCTATTTCATTCTTTTTCCTTTCTCTTCCAAGCTTATGTATGTTTTTATACATATTGTAAACTGTTTAGAGGTTTATTTCATCTGAATCTGTTTTATTGTGAATCTATTGCTTTAAATTGCAGTATTACTAGGATTGAAATGGCAGCTTTGGCTGTTGGCTCCACCCACCTCAGCTTTTGAATGTGGCAGAACTACATTTACCACCAGGTCTGGGGGAACCATGCTCATTGCTGGCTCTGTGAAGCAGTGGGTCTGTGGTCCCATCCAGCAGTGTGTAGCCCAAAAGCCTTTTCTTTCTTTCCTTTTTTTCTGTCTGTAATAGCAAAGGCTAAATCCACCGCACACCACACTGTGTGGTTTGGAGCTGACTCTGTGTACTGCAGCAAGAATTCACCATGCTGCAGGTCAAGCCCATATGCCATGAACCTACCATACTGTAGCTCAAGTTGGTATGCCACAGCATCTCTGTACCTTGGCATCTCTATATCTTGACCCACATGAGACATGAAGTAGAAATCTATTTTTGGCTCCATTATTGCATGTTTAGAAACCCTTTTTACACTCTTTTAGAGCTTATGGAAATTCAAGAGCCCCAGTTTGGTACTTCCTTTTGAATAGAAAGGAAAGGGGAAATGATGGGTAATGTCGTTCTGTATGCTGTGAATATGTGTTGCTCTGATTGGCTGATAAATAAAGCTGTTTGGCCAATGCTGAGGCACAATAAGGTTAGGTGGGAAATTCTAACTATAGAGGAGGAAGGAGAAAGGTAGAACAGAGGAGACGCTGTCAGCCACCTCCATGAGAAGCAAGATGTAAAGATACTGGTAAACCAGGAGCTACGTGGCAAAGTATACATTTATAGAAATGGGTTAATTTAAGATGTAAGAACTAGCTAGTGAAAAGCTTGAGCCATTAGATCATGCAGTTTGTAATTAACATAAGTCTCTGTGTGTTCATTTGGGTCTGAGCAGCTGCGGGACCATGGGGCTGCCAGAGCCAGGCCGAACACAAGAAAACTTCATCTGCACAATATATTTTACTTCAGTTTTGCATTAATTTTTATTTGCTTTTCAATATTATTTATTATATATATTTTGTTCTTTTTCATTGTATGTCTTCAATGATTTTTTTTTCTGTCAGGGAATTTGGCATGTGTTTTATGGCTTTGGCTATGTATTTTATTAGTGAACTATCATGTTCTTTTATTAAGTTGTTGTAAATGTAATTGTATTCTGTTGAAATGACATTCTAAAATGTTATTATGCATATTGTAGTATTGCACATTCTCTGTTTTGTGCTAATGATTTATTATTTGCTGCCTATTTTGTTTTTATTTTATATTATGAAAATGATGTTAGACAGAAAGAAAATATAAGCTTTTTTTTAATTCAAGTTCAATATGGACAAGCCAGTAACACACTTGGGTCAATAACTGCTCTTGAACTTACTTTCACTGGTGCTCAACAATGTTTTGCAAAGAGATGAGGGCCTTGAAGATAAAGAGCATGGGAGCTGGACATTTCCATTTGACATTAACCACTATAGAACAATTACTAAAGCTGAGTCTCTTTGAAGTTGTCAAGAAACACAGCATGAATCTGGCCCATCCAATTTTCATTTGGTATTTGCAGCAAATTGGATTTGGGGAAATGCTCAGTAAGTTGGTTCTTCTTGATCCGAGTGAAAACTAAACAAACAAAAATAATCTTGATTTTTAACTGTTTCCTTCTTTTATTCTGCTTAGAAAAACCAAATCATCTTTATATCAGTTTATAAAGCTTGATGGAAAGTTGCTTGTATGTTTATGATGAGTAGATGGACCAAAAGGAGGCTACTGAATACTTCCCAGAGCCAAACTTCCACCAAAAGCAAGTCTATGATCACTGATTTGTGGTCTGCTCTTATCCAAATTTATTAGAGCTTTCTTATTCCCAGTCAAACTTCCACATCTTAGAAGTTTCTTAGAAAAATTGAGCAGATATTCTGAAAACTTCAAGACCTATATCCACAAAATGGTCAGTTAAATGGTCCCAATTTTTCTCTACAATGTATGTTATACAACCCATACTTCAGAAACTGAACAAATGATGACTTGAAGTTTTGCTTCTACCACATTCACTGGACATTTTACCCAGTAACAAACTCTTCTTCAAGCATCTTGAAAACTTTTCAGAGGCAAAATGCTTTCACAACCAGGGCATTACAGATGATAATTTTCTAGAGTCTCTATCCTAAAATTGGATTTTCACACTTCAGGAGGACACTTGTGTATTGCAAATAGAGGAATTTATTGAATGTACGATTTTTATTTTGATTGAAGACGTTGATTGGAGCACTTACTTGTATTGTTTTATTAAATAAAACTCAGGAGTCAGATATTGGGTAAAAGCCTGATAGATCCAAAGAGCAATGGAGAAAGGATCATCTGACCCTTTGTCTCCATGCTTCTCGAATCAAAAAGAGTCATGAATATATCTAAGTCCCTCCCTACTATTTCCTGTGTCTCTCCAGTAATCTCTATGGGTCTTCCTGGGTTCTCCAAAACTTTTATGGCTAATTCCAGTCACCTAGTTCTAGCTCTGGCCTATATGACTTTACTCAGCATGCTCAGTCAGTAAAGCATGAGGTTCTTAATCTCAGGATCATGGTTCATACCCCAAGTTGGATGCCAGATGTAGCATGCATCTTAATTGGTCTTAATGAAAACCTGGAGCCAGATATCAGAGTAAATGCTGAAAGATCAAAGAGACAAAGAAATAAGCCATAGCTACCTCTCACCTCATCAACTTCTCAGTCAGAAAAGACTGAGCTCTTTTCTCCTCTTCTTATATTCCTTTTCTCTGTCCAGACATATCACTTCCTGTCTCAACCTCCCTAGTGCTGGGATTAAAGGTGTTTGTCACCACTGCCCAGCCTCTATGGCTATCTAGTGGCTGGCTTTGCCCTCTGCTCTTCAGGTAAACTTAATTTATTAGAGTATAGACAAAATATCACCATAGCTAGTCAATAACTCCACCCCCTTATTCAAAATTAAACTTTTTTGTCAGTCTTTGAGTGTCAGTGCAAACAAATATCCCACAAAATTCTCCCTTTTTTTGTAAAGAAAAGGGAAAAGTTTTAACTCTAAAAGAGTAAAACTATATACAATGAGAAAAATGATCCAATATTGTCTAAATAAAAAGGAAAGGTTTTAACTTTAACAAAGTAAAACTATATACAATAAAAACTATTCACATAAAAATTACACTCACAATGTCCAGTCAATTTGTATTTGGCAAATTTGGAGAAAATATTCTATTATCTATCATATCTTGATGAGTCCAAAGTTTTGTATCTAATTCATTCTCTATTGTAATTTGTATTACCAACCTAAGAACATCTTTTTTAGACTTCTGGTTACCTGGAAAGTCACCCAAGTTTCCTCTGTAATGCTGCGACATTCATCTTTGTCCTATAGGCCTAGAATATCTGACATGCTTTTCTGTGAAGTAGGAAGTTTGAAGGACTGCCCAAGCCTGTCTTGGCAGTCTCAGCATGTCAATGTGGACAAATATCCTACAACATATGGATATGACCTCAATTATTTTGATTTAAATTTCTTTGCCTAAAACAATAGTTTCTTTTGCTTCAAACTAATAAAAAACAAAGAAAAAACTTCAGGCCATGTTATACAAATTAATGAGATCAATTTATATGATTGTTGTCTTCCTCTACCTATTGTCTATTCTCCAAGAAACATTGAGGTATAACATGATGGTTGTGGATTCATCATAGCTTAAATTCAGTGACTCAAAATCTGTGATCTTAGACATTCAACTTTACCAGCAAAATTAGTATGTATCCACATGTTAGAGTGTGGACACAGTAGACAACCTTGGGATGTGGACACATAAAAGCAATGAATGATTATACTGAGGGTCTTTCAAGCATCCATAATACTCATTATAGCAAGGATACACACTTCATATGATTATATTAGGAGAAAAAATAGAATATTCAACAAAAGAAGAGAAGAGTAATTTATATGATTCAAGTGATAAATGTCATTAGCCTCGGAAGATGCCTGCAGGATTGAGATTGCTGGTCCACTTCTGTTACTGGTGATAACTTTCCCTGAGAGGGCAATGCAGAGTTCACTGATGTTTCCTCTTCTGATTCTACATTATGAAGAAATCCCTTTGTACTTAACCAGCCAATTTCTTTCTATATTTGAGATAGAAGTCATACCTGGCACTGTTAAGGAGGCCAAGAACTAGTGGCTAGACATGTCATAAGTCCTCCTGGAGGACCTAATAATATTACTCTACTAAATAAATTTTATATTAAAATAACTCTTAATGACTTACTACTATAATGATAGATTAGTGCATTTCTTAGTCTTGAACAGAGAAGCTTCAGGAAGGAGTGCAGTAGATGGTGATTAACACAGAGACCTCAACTGATGAAGTCCAGGGAACAAAAGCCTGTTGAGTACTTAGCACTAAATGGAGAATCTGTCTCATACCCATCCTCCTCAAGGTTCAGATATCTTAAAGGAAAAGCACGTGGGAAGAAGGTAAGAACCAGAGGAAATAAATGATTTCAGTGACACAGCATTTTGTAAATACAAAAATAAATGTGCACATATGAGTTACTGTGATTATAGCACAATCCAGACAAAAGATCTAGCATAGTTTTGGGAAGGGATGTAATTATGAAGTCTCACCCTTAGCTGAGGATCTACTGGCTCTCTTCAGCTACTAGGAAAGGCACATTCAGTTTTCATTAATGGTGTGACCTCTGGTATATTGATTACCATCTAGATAGGCCTTACTCCCAAGAGTAGTTGGCCAATACAAATTGGACTTGATGGGTTTAAAAGAAATATGGTTCAGTTGTTTAGTGCCCTTGCTATTCTTCCAGGGGACATGAATTAACATGGCAGCTCAAATTCAATCCCAGGGGATCCAACTTTCTTTTGTCATCTGCAGGCACCAGACATGCACCTGGTATGCTGACATATATGCAGGCAAAGCACCCATGAAACATAAAACATTTAACATAGAAAGAGAGAAAAAAACCACAAACAAAAAGCTTCCAGGACAGCTATGGCTACACAGAGAAACCCTTTATCAACCAAAACAACAAATTAAAACCAAATGAATCCAAGCAGATCTCAGAGTATATGGCAGAGAGAAAGTGAACAGAAATCATAAAAAGTGTTTTGAAAGTTAACAATATTTTCAATAAAAATACAATGACAACTGTAACAATAAGAGGTTTAAGTTTCTTTACATTACTCTGCATTTGTGTTTATTTCCATGACTATAGTAATTGAAAGATTCTTAAATTTTCAAATGATTGAAGATCTTAAGCAAATATCTGTTTTTTAATAGTCTGGCTCACTGTGATGAGAATGTAGAAGCTGTGTGACCTTCCATGTTTAAAAGATTTGAAATTTTAGTAGAAGTTTTCTAATTACATGATTTTTGTATATCTGAATGGGTGACTTTCTGTGGTTAAACCTGTCTAACTAAGTACCTATCTACTCCTGAATTCTAGCACTTGCTAGACATGTAGTGAATGGCATCAAGCAGCAACAATGTTCATGCCATTTATTTGCATGTCTAGTTTTTAATTTAAAGTCACTTTTGTCAGCTATGTCCACTTTGTATACTTGTCATTTTCCTTCAGATAAGCCTTCTCCAGAAAAATTCTCAGGGCCACCATACTTTGCATTCAATATTGTTCCTTTCTTTCTTTCATTTTTTTTCTGTTATGTTTCAGTTCTAGTCATTTCAAAGATGCTTCACTGAACCTAAAAGCATTCCTAGTTTACGTATACATGATCTTCACCAGTTTGTTTAAAAATCCAAATTAATAACATTGCTTTTAAAATACAGCTATTATTTTACATACTATTTAATTTCCAATTGCCTCTGAACCTAATTTAACTTTAAATTTACCTTTAGGCCATTAAGTAAATGAGATTAGAGGGAAGAGAATTGAAGTTCCAATTCTCTCTATTTTGATGCAGAATCTTATTTGAATAGTCTTGTTTACTTAGCTCAGTGTGAATGCAATCATTTTCTGAAACTATCCTCCCAGGCCTTAAATTTTATTAAACCTTTTTAATCTATTTAACAATTTGAAGTTTGCCTTCATTTGACTCTTTCTTAAAAGGCGTTTTTTTTTTTAAACTTGACTCAGGTGCTGTAAAATTTCCTTAGGGGTAATCTGCACATGACTAACTTTCTCTTTCTCTCAGAGCTCAAGAATTTGCACTTTGAGTTTTTTGCATGTGTCACCATGCAATCTTGTACAGGTTCACTAACAATGTAGTTATTGATGACCTTAATCTGCACAATATTCATAGTCCTCATATACCATTAACAATCAAACACACCAGCCCATGGGGTTGCACAAGGCAAGGTCTGTATCTCAAGTTATTGCTTGAAGGTTAGCTGAAATCCCTCCAGAAATTGTTATCTTCTTCCCACATGTTATGGCTATGCACAACTAAATATTCCTGTCATAAAACAAAAGCCAATTTACATATAAAACTATGTGGAACTAAATCTTGGGGTTTTGTGTGACTAAAAACTCAAAATGTTGACAAAGGAAATTAAAGGATTCAAAGAAACATAAAATGCTCAATCATATCCCCAGGTACATTGTCTACTTGAGAGTATTTTTGTATACCAGGCACAGGTTTGATACAATTTGCTCTGTGGTCATCATAGGGCCAATGAGTAGCATAGAGAGAGGTTCCATCTCATTTTTTTGTCATGGCCTAGCAGCAGCTGATGTCTGTTGCATCACCTCTGCCCCCCCCTACATCACAGGTTCTCTTGACACTTGACTTGCAGCTTTTTCTCTTTAACAGGTACTAGAAACCCAGACCACAGCAGTCACAGTCTTGAGCAGGAGATTCCTTGCAAGTACGTCTTAGGAGTTTAGCACAGAGCAATTCTGAGGACTTGGCTGTGGTTGTCAATCTAGTGTCCAGATGCTCAGAACCTACCTCTTTCAGATAGAACAGTTTCTGGTCTTTTGCTTCTTAATTGTCTTTTTCCAGAAGCACAGACACTTCTTAACATGATCTATACTACTTCATCATTTTTGATAGCTACACTCTGTCCTAGAAATGTCTGATCATTTTTAAGTAGGTTCTCTGCAGTGTCTATAGAAACTTAAACTGTGATAAGCCATGGTTAGCAGCTTAGAAGTGAGTACTCTGCTCCTGAAAGGCTGGCTTTTGCTAATGGTCATTGGCCCCTTCCCTCACTCCTGCTTGCCTTTCCTGAATATATCCATAACATTCTGTTAGTTAATAAATGATGTTTAAATTTGTTCATTTTACAAAACCTTTGCTATTTTTCATGTTACAAAATCATAGTTATTGACAAAATAGAAATTAGAGCACATATCTTATTTACCTACAGCATAAAATTTAACTTTTTCTTCCAATTGGTACCACAGCATATGAAGTTTTATCCATGCTTTCCTTCAAGCATTATTTTTGAGAGGAAATCTTTCATGGAATATATAGGAAATGTTTGGAAATCAGGTTCCAATAAAAGAAACAAAGGCCTGCCTACCTTTAGAGCAGACAATAATCTCAATACTGCAGGGAATGATTTATAGTAGCTCAGAAGAGCCAACCCTGACACAGCATCCTCACTGAGTTCTCAGGCTAATGGAACCACATTGTTATTAAAATTGAGGATCACAACCCAAGTCGTCAGTCATATCTAACCACTTATCCTCATTAAGTTGATAAAAAAAGAGCCAAATTAATAGTGGAAAGAAGATAAAGATTTACATAATGTGGTCATGTTGATCTGAAGAACAAAGAGATCCAACAAATACCTCAAGTTCATTATGTGGTCCTAAAGTGAGATCAAATTTTGAATACAGGACCAAAGATTTACATGTATACACAGTTCCAGCCAAAGTTCAATCATACCCACAATTGATTCATTGCTATCCTGGCTTAAGTATCTTTTAGAAGGTGATATGACAAGTTATTAAAACTGTTTGAAATCTGCTTCTGGAAGACAAGTTTATCCTCTGCCTGGTGCTCTTTTCTTCTCCCTGCATGAGATTCTTGGGGAAATTACCATTTTTTTAGGTTCTATTGTTTTAATAATCTGATAGTCAGATTGGAAGACACAATTATTTCTTTAGAATATTTTCATTTATTCCAGACCCGTTGCACATACTATGGGACTATTTCAGCTACAAATACCACAAATGTTATATATTAAGCCCCCCCCCATATAAATCTCCTTTTTCTACTTCCCACTATTAATTTGGCTCTTTTTATTGACTTACTGAGGACCAGTGGCTAGATAGTACTGGGGGCATAGTTAATTGTGAAACATTTACCACAAGGGTTCACAGAAAATCAATAAAATCAATTCAGTCTCTACTTACTTTCCACACACTATAAATTGTTATGAGACTATGCTTACTATAAAAAATACTGTACAAAATGAAGCACTGCTAAATTTCCATGTCAAAAACAAATGCTTGTATTGCTGAATTTGTTAAAGTTAAAATCTTTCCTTTGGCTTCCCTGACAAGTCAGGCTCAGTCATCAGCCTTCGACAGGCCAATTAAACAAAAACTAGTAGTGAAAGCTGAACATAGAGATTTACTTGAGATTTTTGTCATGTTAAGTTAAAGTAGAAGTCAGGTGTCTCTCGTATCCATCTTTTTGGTGCTGGCATGAGTTTTATGGTTAAATAGAAGATAAGAGCTATGAGTAATTAAGCAGTCCTCATCAGTATGATACAGCCAATCATATTTCTATCATTGTATAGGCTCTGCTATCTTCTGAAAGGTAATCTGATAAATTGTAGGAATTGTATGATATCTTTTTGCAAGAAATAAGCTTGCCATCTGACTGTCACTAAGCTTTAACTTTTTCCCTTTCCAGCATAAAGTACCCGAAGAAAATTCCAGAGTCTTGGGTCCCATTGTTCTGGTCCTTAGCTATCTAACCATGATGGGCACAAGCATCTCTGTAGAATATCTTCATGCCTACCAAAGCAGGTACAATTGTGAGCCTCTCTAAAATATGCAATTATGTATGATGTTTAGTTTGGTTTTGTTTTCCTTCTTATATGGAAAAAGCCTTCTTATTTAACAAAAAAGCCTTTCTTTCATTTGGTAAGCCTACTCTGTGTGCTTTCTCCTCCTTACTTCTTTCTGTGGTTCTCTGGTAAATACCTGATATGGCCTTGTCTTATCGCTGCCATGCTATGTACTCCACGTCCTAATTATTGAGTACTCCACTGGATTCCTTGTTGATGTGCTCAGAATTCTCCATGCAAAGCTGGGATAAAAAAAACCTACCTCCTCTTGTAAGTCCTCACTGGAGCAGCCCAAGTCTCCCCTGCATACATTCCCACAAGAGTGCATGCACATATACACACCACACACACACACACACACACACACAGAGAGAGAGAGAGAGAGAGAGAGAAATTGTTTCAGCAGATGATTTCCTGACATCATGTGTAGCTAGAAAGCAGGTGTCTGCTCTCCAACTTGTCAACTTTTTCCCTCTGGTTGATGAGCAAAAAGCTGAATTCTATCAAATGATCCAAAATACAAAAAATACCTGATAATGTTTGGCAAAATTATGAGCAGTTAATAGATATGTTTGTAAAAGAATATGTGCTACAACAGTTAATGTTTCATTCAAGTCTCTCTTTTGATAAAAAATGTCAGAATATAAAAATAGATATTGATAACCTGAAACCACATCTGTGTTGATGATTCTGCACACATTCAGTCATGACTAGAAATTTCATGATTATGTAGATGAAATTCTACTCGATGAGAACCAAAACGATCACACACTAGTACTTTATGAAAGGCCCATGATGTGTTTGGCAGGTTCCATGTCTCTGAACATTGTTTTGGGCAGAAGCATGTAGATAGTAGCAGTCAAGGAGAGAGTTTATTAAGGAAGAGAAATACTTCCAAGTTTGGAAATGGACCAGGTCTGTGGAAAAATCAACCTCCAGAAGTTATGGGAGATTTTCCCTGATCAGGGACATTTATATATTATGGAATTTTTTTGTGTAAGCTTTGTTTTCTTACATACAGTACACAATGAAAGAGACAGAGGGCTCCAGTATTCCTCTATTATTGGTGTTTTCATTTCTTGATATCTCTGAATTCTCCTTCTCCACCACATTCTACCTCACAAGTTTTAGTCTGTTTAACAGCCTTTATTGTATAACTCTGTGTTGGATCAAAATCCTTATTATTAGCAGATAAAACCTTTGTGGTTTGTTTACACAAAAGGCTAACACAAACCCAAAAGCTAAGAATGTCATCTGATAGAATCTGAAAACTGCTTTGATTGAAACTTACCTTCTGACGTCCCCAAAAGTTTATTTCACAAAATGTATTGATTTGTGACATTGTTAGTTTTTGATAATAAAAGTCCATATGATTTTTTTTTACAGTGGAACATGTAATTCATAGTACACTAAATCTATTTTCCTCTGTCCATGGTTCATGTTTGGCTCATAATAAATCATTGTTTGCCCACTTTAAGCTAGAACTATATTTTGTATCAACATGAGAAAATAGTTAAAAGCCAACTTTAGAAATTCCTGGGTGGATTCTTTTTTCCTGTAACTTCAGGAGTTGAGATGAGAAAACAAAATCACTCTTTTGCTTTTGTTCTCATCATCTGTAAACAAATGACAACAACAAAAAACACTTCTTTTGTTGCTCTAAATTTTTTATATTTTGAAAATTTCATTGAAATTGTATCATGCACGAAAATCTAAAAGCATTTATAACCTTCTTGTAAGTGCAACCATGAGCTCAATCCATTTTTTCTATTACTAATAGCACCACTCAAATAGAGAACTGCACATATATGCAGTCACAAATGACTAGTCATGTAAAACAAGCAGTTTCTTTAGCCATAGCCCAGAAAAGCAGACTTTGTCAGATTTCCCAGTCAGAAAAACCAGCAAACCTCAAACCAACAGCACGTCTTCAACTACATTATGCAAATAACCTTTGAATATCCTAAGCAGGTTTATATTGTTGTCTAACAAGCTACATTTCCAGGTTGCTGATTAAAACGTTCATTTAGTGAAGTTGTGGGTCATAAATTTAGACAGGATATTGGTTATTTAATTCTCCTGTCCTTCATTTTGTTAATTACAATAAAATATGACAAATTGCTGGCTGGCTATAAGTGTACTACAGCTTTGTTTTCATGTTTGTAGGTCTACTAGAAAACTGAGAGTCTCTGTCTCTCTGTCTTTCTCTGTGTCTCTGTGTTAATCTGTTTCTCTGTCTCTTTCTGTCTCCATCTCTCTCTTCTCATTGGAAATCTGGACTTTCCAAACTTTTATTTTTATTTTTATTTTGCATAGAATATCATAACTGTAAGAGGGTATCCCTTGAGAGAGATTACAAGTGGAAGCCATCTGTGTAGTCACTTTTATCACTCATTATTTTATCACTCATGATTGATTGGTTCCATTAATTTTGGAGATGAGACACATGTATAGATGACATAACATGTTGCTGGAAACAGCTTCTTACTTCATATGGTATCTAGGATGCAAGAAGAAGATGGTTATGGTAACACACTATCCAAACAATGATTCATCAACAAAAATGTCTTCCTCCAAATAGATCTTATATCCTAAAGATTAAAATAGCACTCATAGATAGACTAGGGACTAATCCTGGAGCACATGACTTTTAGAGATCATTTCACATGCATACCATAGCAATCATGAGTATACTCTGATTATATTATGACTATTAAAATTTTCTTAGAGATGCCTCAAGTAGACATTAATAACCTTATATTGGACACTAGGGGAAAGATAAAATATTCTACTATCTTGTGGAAGGCAGAGATTCTACAGAATATACTTGTATCTTCAGCTGAGGGGATATCCATGAAAGTGAGCTTTGTTTCCTGTTCCTTATAGGAAAAAAAAAAGAAATGTGATAAATTGAGGCTCAAACCTCTAGAAAGAAATCAGTGAAGATGAGTTGAGAAGTTCTTGGTATAGCCAGAAATTGGCCATGTATGTAGGGACAATTCCAAATTTGTGATTGGACTGTGTTCTTTTAAAGAGATTATATGTGTGAATCTGGAGTTGAATAAATAGTTTTATGATAAATTAGGAATGGAGTCATAATTATCTGTAGAAGAGTGGCTATTTAGTCTGTTGAACTCCAGAGAATTGCAGTGTGGAACAACACAGTTCTGAGAATTGTAAACAAATAAAAATACTTTTGGCCTAGCTGAGAGATACACAAATTTAGGCTTAAATAAAGGAAAATAATTTTAGGGCCAAGACACAGATGTGGAAATTTGGATCAATGGCACCTCCAGAGTTTAGGAAGACAGGACCACCATCCTAATGGATCAATAATTGGTGAGTGAGATGAAACAGATTATTATTGTCAAGCCTTGAAATATAGAATTTTAACTATGAGATATTTATTAGATTTTCATGGACATGTGTCCCGTTTTATTTTTCTGAATTCCTAATTGGAATATCAACTCTGTACCAGCTCCACCTTTCTATTTCAGAAGCAAATTCCTGGTCTAGTCCTACAAGATCACTGACAGAAAATTTGTCTAGATTAAAGCATATTCCAAATAACACTCAAAACTGATTAAAAGATGCTTGACCAAATTTGATTTTATATTTTATGAGTTCAGTACATTAGATGAGTTTGCACACTTAGATTTAATGTTGGATTGGAGAGATGTTTAGACTGGTTAACAATAGTTTTTATCTAGGAGAGCAAGAATTTTGCCAAGCTGTGGGTGGCCATTCTCTAAAAAATTACTAAAGCCCCAAGTCAGTTATGTTTGGCTTGTAGAATTTAGAAAAATAAAACACATATCTCATTCCACTCTCCACATCTGCTACTCCATATTAACTCTCTGTGCCTCTGCCTTCACATGGATTTTTCTCTCTTAAGGACAGAAAAGCTAGTTGTATTGGATTAATACTCAAGCTAACAGTCTGATATTAACTTAGTTCCATATTCAAGATCTTATTTCCAAATAAGAAAAAGTTATAAATACCATGGGTTGGACTTAAACATATGTTTTTTGTGGACTTCCTTATAAATATTATGTCTATATATGGGACAGGGCTTAGTAGTGATGGTTGAAGCTTGTTAGGAGAGAACAAGTGCCCAGAAAGAAACTCTTGCCTGCTCTTTCTCCATTGTAAGCTGATCTCATCTTCCAGGAAAATGTCCTCTGGATAACTGATAGCACAATGTTAGTTGTGCATCTCCACATCATGGTACCTTAGGCCCTAAGCACATAGCACAAACTGAAGAGTGCTCTAACCCCATAACCTTGCATTATCCTCAGACTCAATAAAAAAATTTAAGGCATTAATGTTCTGTCTTTATCCCATTGTCACTGCTATAACCATTTTAGCTTCTGTTCTTGGATTTGCTGTTTTCTTGAAAAGGAATGTAGAACAGATGTGTCTGGACTGAACTGCTGATTCTTCAGAAAGTTGTACTTGAGCACTGTAAAGATTCTCAGCTGTCTGTCTGAATTATCACTAATTGCTCATCTATAAAGACTCCTTGGTCCACCAAAGCTGGGCCAATGTCCCTGAAACCTCTGGTCATGAAGTTGACCTCAACCAAGGCATGTCCTAGTCAGCAATACAGGCAAACTGCATTGGATCATCTGGTAATGAACCTACATAAAACAGAAAATTCTCCGGAATATTTGAATTTTGTGTTTTAATACATTTAATTATTATCAGTGTTGAACTTTGGAAAATATGGCTTCAATGAAAATAATATAAAACATGCTATCAGAAATATAAAACATCAAGAACTGATTTTTATCCCTTGACAGACAACTTTATGCTGATTAAAAGACAGTGTACACATGTTGGCTGAAAGAAACATTTAGTGGTCAACATAGCATAGGATCACCCTTGGCAAGAGCTTAATCCACAAAGCCCCAACGTGCCATGGCTACACTTGTCTTGAAAAGTATTACAGTCCATGACTGCCTTCCTACTATGTGTCCAATGCTGGCCACAGAGTGTAGGGCAGTGCCATTAAATCTGCATGCAGAGAATGCTACTTAGGATAAATGCTTTTGTTTGTCTTGTGGGTTTGGGTTTGTTTGCATTGAGGTTTTGTTTTCTTTGTTTGTTTTGATGTTTTAATTTTTTTCTCTTTTGTTCTATTCTTTGATTTGATAATTTGCTAAGGCCATACTGCATATACTGTAAGCCCCCATTGAGTCAAATGACTGTATTTTCATAAATAAAAAGCAATTTCCAACTTAAAAAAGTGTACAAAATCATATTATCTTAATTATCATTAAAGTAGTAATAAAAATACATGAAAAAATATAAAGCAAGAGTAAATGTTAACCCAAAATTTGCTTACAAATTGTATGACAAAATTACTAAAATAAGACTCATCTCTTATTTATTGGCACATTGTTTTCTTCTGGAATCTATATTAATCAAGTTCTCATTTATTTCTAAAGTACAATATTTGGGTCACTTGCAAAAGAAATATTCAATAATCACTATGAATTATTCAGTTTTGTTATGATATATTCTGTATTAAAATTTTAAATTAGTGCAATTCAGGATATCTATATTACAACATTGTTGTACTTTCTTTAAAATGTTTATCTATGTTTAAATTGAAATTACCATCATTCAGAATCAGTCTTTAGGATGAAAATGTGAACTTGGTGTGAGCTCAGTACACTCAAATGTCCTGAAATTTTGTCAAAATGTGATGAGCATTTTTTCTACATCTGAATTTAAATTGTGCATTCTGCCTCGTGATATGTTGCTGGCTTTCACCAACTGACAGATTGCAAAAACACAACTCAACATCCAGCTATATACTTTGGCTAACAAAGAAGCAAAAAACAGAATGAAGTAATTGAAAACTCAACTTTGCAGCCATGTATAGAATCATTCTTGAATTTTCCCTGATTCATCCTAGAACTGATTGGCTACATTGACTATAGAGCCAAATATCATAAGTAACATTTCCTGGTACTAACATTAATAGAACATGGTCTTTTTCATAGTTTTCTAGTGCCATCCACAGACATGCTGGTAGGAGCAATTCTTTATCTGGTGAAGAAGTATTGTCCCCCAACACATACTGTGAGGAAAACAATTCTAATCAGCTTAGTCTTCTTGAAAATGATCACACCAGGTATGATTGTTAGCTTTGCTTCATGGAACATACTGAGATATAGATATTCAGTGTTCATTCTAGTAGCTATTTTAACAACTTTAGTCTATAATTTATTTAGGATAAAAATTACCCATTGTGATGGCCAGACTGCAACCCACAACTCCAGAGAGGCTAGCTAACAGGGAAAGACACTAGGAGGGACACATTGATGACCTTGTGAAGGAGAAGTGGATGAGATCTACATGAGTGGACTGGGTGTGCAAGGATGCCAGAGGACGAGGAGTGGGGGATGAGAACATAGGGAAATGAGAAGGTCAAGCTGGAACAGGGACAGAGTGGGAGGGCAGGGAAGAAGATACCATGATAGATGAGGACATCATGGAAATAGGAAGAGGCAGGGTGCTGGGGAGGCTCTCAGGATTCCATAAGGTTGACCCCACCTTGGTCTACTGGCAGTCATCCAGAGGGTGCCTGGACCGGTCTACTCTGGTGACCAGCCTAGGAAATAACCTAGCTGTCATCATAGAGCCTTTGTCCAGTGACTAATGGAAGCAGATACAGAGATCCATGGCCAGGAACCAGGCTGAGCTCCGGGAATCCAATGGATGAGAGAGAGGAGAGATACTGCAGGAGAGGGACATCGAGATCATGATGGGAGGACATGCAGAGATGACCAGCCACACTAGTGGAATCCCATGAACTGTGGACTGGTGGCTGTGGAGCTCCCATGGGACTGGACTAGGCCCTCTGGATACAGAAGATGGCTGTTTTGCTCGTACTGTTTGGGGGGCACCCAGGCAGGGGGATCGGGATCAGTCCCTGGTCTATGGGCAGGCTTCTGGAATCTGGTGCCTGTAGTGTGACACCTTGCACAGCCTTGGTGCAGTGGGAAGGGGCTTGGACCTGCCTAGGCTCAGTGTGCTGGGCTCTGCTGACTCCCCATGGGAGACCTCGATTTATGGGATGTGGGCATGTGGGGTGGCTTGGGAAAGAGGGCTAAGGGGTGGGAGAAGGGAGGAGGGGGGATCTGTGGATAGTATGTAGAGTGAGTAGAAAATTTCTTAATAAAGAAAAATGAAAAAAAATACTCATTGTAGTGGTCACTTCACAAAATTTAATGATTTTTGTATTGCTTTATGAAAGCATTCTTTAAATTAGATTTGAGATGAATTCCATCATCTTAAATTTTACGTATGCCTATTCTGAGAGAGTCTGTACTCACAATGTCAAGCCTTTGATATATGTCTAAGAATCTTTTCCTAGCTAAACACTGCAGTTGTTATTTCTTCTGTGTGAGTATGTATGTGTGTGTGTGTTACTGTATGTATTTTTTACTTAAAATTTTATAAATTTAGCTCTTGTCTTCATTCTTATGATTTTTAAATGGATTATAATTTGTGCGTGTTGATACTGAATATTTTATACTTTTGTAACTCTCTCTCTCTCTCTCTCTGTGTGTGTGTGTGTGTGTGTGATTACTGAAAGGACAAAGGATTTCCCTTTCTTCATGAAATTGTCATGACACATTTGGCAAAACACATCTGAAAATGATGGAAAGAACATTGTTGAAGTCAATTCTGATTACAGATTTTCAGTTATAGAAGAGGCAACAGTCGCCACTTCTGACAGCAACAGCAAGCTTAAAGACTGGGGATATGCCTTCCACATTTATTCTCCTCAATATTGCTTTCAGGTGCTACTTCTTTGAATTCACATATAAGTTTTTAATCCACAGTGTCAATGTCTGTGGTGAGTACCTGTTGAGTTTAGGGTAGAAACTACATTGTTCTGAAGGGGCAGTTGCTGAGGAATGCTCTGAGCAATACTTCATGAGCAGAACATTTTGTATTCATTTCAGTTTCCCTTAATTTGTCTCAGCAGTGTTTTGTGTATTTTAGTGTACACATAGTACATTTAATTTCCTGATATTTTGTAATTTTGTTGCTATGATGAAAGATTGTTCTTCTATCTTCCTTCTTTAGTACTCATCTCTGTTATTTGCAAAAACGATTTACATTTATGGAGCTCTATGAAACTAAGACCTTACTAACAGTATTTACCGTAGTTTTATTGTAAATTTCATGGCATTTCCTGTATTCTTATGTCACACTAGAAAGTTAATAGTCATGAAATGTCCTGTTTTTTCTTAATCTTAAATACTCATTTGATATGGATGAAACTGTAGCTAGAGTTTTCCTGCCTGGCCCACGGTCAGGATAAATCTCTTTCACCTGCCAGTCCCACAGCCACTCGGACCCAACCAAGTAAACACAGAGACTTATACTGCTTACAAACTGTATGGCCGTGGCAGGCTTCTTGCTAGCTGTCCTTATATCTTAAATTAATCCATTTCTATAAATCTATACCTTGCCACATGGCTCGTGGCTTACCGGCATCTTTACATGCTGCTTGTCCTGGCGGCGGCTGGCAGTGACTCCCTCCGCCTTCCTGTTCTTTTAATTCTCTCTGTTAGTCCCACCTATACTTCCTGCCTAGCCACTGGCCAATCAGTGTTTTATTAGCAACACATTTGCCATACAGAACATCCCACAGCACTTCCCCCTTTTTTTTTTCCAAAAAGGAAGGTTTTAAACTTAAAGTAAATTACATATAATTTGGGAATTTGGGCGTAGCTTCTCTTACTGCTTCCTGCTGGAGGGGGGCGCTGTATCTTATGGGGACACAAAGAAAATTTTAGAATTATGGAGTAGTCTGTGAGAGTGTATCGTCTGAGCCAGTTGCCTTGAAACGGTTCTGGATGTTGGATCATCTGAGCCATGGTGTCATGGGAGACCTTTCAGGTGGTCTTGGCTGGTCAAACCTGATGTATCTTAATCTGGAACAAATCCATAGCCTCTGGCTTTCTGTGGGAACAAAATCAGAACTTCCTTTCCAAAGCAACATATCTTTACATCCAAATTTTGAAGTCAAGGTATCTTTAAAATATACATATTGGTTTAACTCAGCTTCCTTTACAATCAAATATCTCTCTGCAGTTAAGAATCCCAAAGACAACACAATGCAGATTCTCTGTGTGATATCCATCTTTGCATGGCTTATATTTTATACTACCTTTACTGTCTCTTTAAAGACTTCATTTTTCAAAACTATCTATTTTTTATATAACTGTATATATTCCTTTTTATCTCTCTTTGAAGCCTACATACATTTTTACACGCATTTTAAAGCATTTAAAGTCTTGTTCCATCTGAATCTGTCTTATTGTGAACCTGTTACTTTAAACTGCAGCATTCTAAGACTGAAACGGCGCTATGGCTGCTGGCTCTGCCCACATCAGCTTTCCAACATTGCGGTGATACGTTTACCGTCAGCTCTGGGAGCCTTCGTGGGTCTATGCTTCTATCAAAGCAAAGTTTATCCAAGAAACCTCTTCTTTTTGTTTTGTGCTAGCAAAGGCTAAATCCACCATGCAGCTTAATGTGCCCCTTGCAGAGTCCTCATTTCCGCCATACTGCGGGTTGAGCGCACACGCCAGGAACCCACAAGTAGCTCAAGCTAGCAAGCTGCCGCTCATTTGAGAGAGATAATTAGGAAGCTGTTTTTAGCTCCGTTTTAGAATCTTTTCTCAGGTTTTAGGTGGAAACTCTTGCCCCACGTTCTGGTGCCATTTGTAGCTAGAGTTTTCCTGCCTGGCCCATGGTCAGCATAAATCTCTTTCACCTGCCAGTCCCACAGCCACTCGGACCCAACCAAGTAAACACAGAGACTTATACTGCTTACAAACTGTATGGCCGTGGCAGGCTTCTTGCTAACTGTCCTTATGTCTTAAATTAATCCATTTCTATAAATCTATACCTTGCCACATGGCTCATGGCTTACCGGCATCTTTACATGCTGCTTGTCCTGGCGGCTGGCAGTGACTCCCTCCGCCTTCCTGTTCTTTCAATTCTCTCTGTTAGTCCCACCTATACTTCCTGCCTAGCCACTGGCCAATCAGTGTTTTATTAGCAACACATTTGCCATACAGAACATCCCACAGCATGAAACTGTTTCTGGTCTCTCGCATCTGTACCACTTTCAATCCTTTTGTGTTTGATCCTTAATCTGTTTATGTTCATTGATATAAACTGTATTTCTCTTTGATGATATCTAATCATATCTTGCTTTCCTGGTGGCAGCATCCAGCCTGTGAACAGGATCACTGATCCACTCAAACTTAATGTTGCTTTTAACATGTTTAAGTCTACAATTTGCTCCTTATTTTACAAAACCAAAACCTTATTTTTTCCCTAGTACCTCTGTTTCTCAATTTCTGCCCCATTTTCTACTAAGTCAGCACTTTCAATGTGTCATTTTAATTTCTCTGCTTATAACTTGCATATGTTATTTTGACTTGTTGTCTTTATTGTCTGTGGAGAACTGACAAACATTTCTATAAAGAGAATGACAGTACAGAGTTTAAACATTGGATTGTCTGCTCATTTTTCCACTGATCAATGCTATGGCTGTGGTAGGAACAGGTCTCTAAAGAAGATAAGAGCAAGCCCTGCTACCTCTTACTGGTAAAATTTTCAAACGGCTTGCAGATCGGCTTGTTTTAAGAACCATGTCTTTCTCAAATAAGGAATTACAATCTACTGCTGAATCATAATGGCTTAATTTGGGTTACATATACAAGCTATGCTTTGATATGGCTGTTTTTTCTTCCACCTTATTTGGGCTAATACTGATATATGTGTTATATCTATATAATGTAAACTCCAAAATATGAAATTATAAGTATTGGCTTATATAACATTATATATTTTAAACAAGTTAATGAAAATATGAGAAAATATAATACTGCACTTAATTTACATCAAAGAGCAAGTGTATTCTGTTTAATTTTCACCCTGTGGTTTGTTTTAGAATTTTTTACGTTTACTATTTACAATTTTTTTTTTGCTTCTTAGACTTTGTTGGTTCTCTTGATTATAAAATTCTTCACTTGTGACTCTTCTGCTGCTAATTTAGGAGCACACTATTTTTTGTCTTATTGTAGATATCAAACATCAATCATTTTGTATATAATTACTGATCTATTTTTGCTGAGGCCTCTATCTCTCTTTCACATTTCAGAAACTCCACTATTGTGTGTGTGTGTGTGTGTGTGTGTGTGTTTATATTAATGTCTTCATTTTACTTTTATTTAACCTATTGGGTTTTTCTATCTACAGCCAAAACATTATGGTGGGATTTTACAGATTTTCATCTTTTCACCTTTCCTGCCCTCTCTCCTTAGCTGTTTCATGGTATTACTGTGCTTTATATTTTCTCACATGTTGTAGAGTTCTGTTGGATTTTACTTAAACTTTTTCCTGTTTCTGAGATTTTTTAGTGCTATTTTTGAATTTTAGTGATGCAAATTTATGCTAACCTCCCCTATACTTAATTTAATTTCTCCATTATTTTCATCTGATTCTTTTAAACAAAATGTATAACTTTTGAGACTGCTGGATGAATCATTGTGATTTGCTACCCTTTAATTCCTTAGATGTGTTGTGTCTTTTAATCTCTTTGAAATAGCCCTTGCTCTCTTTTCTTTTTGAGTTCCACATCTGTTGAGAGAGACAGTATTTGTGAATTTTATTTTTGTAAAGATCAATCATCCTTTCTTGTCTGCTTCTACAGTTTGGGATAAGGAATATTTTAATGAATGAATTCTGAATTCTGACTTCCTTTCTGAAGGTTGTCTCATTTATTGACTTGTCTAAAATATTACAAAGCATCTTTCTTCTTCCTTCCTTCCTTCCTTCCTTCCTTCCTTCCTTCCTTCCTTCCTTCCTTTCTTTCTTTCTTTCTCTCTCTGTCTCTCTCTCTCTGTCTGTCTTTCTCTTTCTTTCTTTTTGATTATTTTATATTATGTGTACAGGTGTTTTGTTTGCATGTATATATGAGCAACACATTTTTCCAATACCCTTAGAGGTCATAAGAGGCCATTGGATCCCCTGGGATTGGATTTACAGATGGTTGTGAGCCACCATATCCATGCTGAGGTTCACCCCAGGTCCTCTGGAAGAAAAAAGTGACCAATGCTCTTAACAATTGAGGTTTTGCTTCAGTCCCACACGGACTTTCTTTACTGCAATGGGAGTCTTATTATTTGTCTAATCTGTTTTTAATCCAGGATTTGTTGGAGAGGTTATAAATGCCAGTCCACAGTCTGCCCCTTAATGCCTTCTCTACACAAGTAGTCAGGCTTCCTTTATCAAGGAACTTTGGGTGTGTAGGCACTGACAGTTTCTGCTAGGTAAATAAATCAAGGATATGTCAGTTGCATACCAAGTCCACTGTACTCAGCTAGCTCTTGACTTTGTTCCTCTTAAATCTACACTGCTTCTGAAGTCAGCTGTTACCTCACTTAAACCTCCACTGCCAGTTGAATGAATATGCATTCTCAAATCTGCTCAGATAATGTCTTCTGTGACAGTGTTTAGAACCTAAGGTAACCAGCTCTCATCAGGTAGGGAATTTTGATTTCTCTGGCCTCTGTGAGCATGCATGCCCAACTGGGACAGAGCCCACAATAGAATAGGGGCTGTTCTCAACTAAAGCCCAGAAAGCTACATAAAGTGGAACATTCTTTCACTGTGTGATGACTGACCAACTCCAGACTCAGTATACTGACTGTTAGTCAAGTTTTGTCACAGAGTTTTGAGGGAAAGATTTGCTAAACTCCTCATGCCTTATGTCAGAACAAAATTTTAATATGAATGCTTATGTAGAAATACAAAGACATTTAGATATCTTTCCAAATCCACTGCTTAACAATAGAAGGTAACAAACCTATCAGTGATAGCTACAAGAAACATAACCAAAACTTCTTAATGAAAACAAAACAAACAAAATAGGTTTGTAATGAAGAGGAAAGAAGGAAATTGGAAATTTGTACAATAGTCAGATATTAAGTTTGTGAATTTTGCATAAATCAACATGATACTTTGTAACATTATGTTTATCAGAAATGTTATATATGTATGCAAGCTATGACATACAAAGTGTTAACTTTGGCATTCATATTATTGACATGATGACATTCAGTTCTAGTCTGTGCATATCTGTATCAGAATATATTAGTATTTGTAGATGTAACTCTAAACGGTCTTATTAAATAAGAAACAGAGCCAAAATAAGAGTAAAAAGTCCAGAGATAACAGCAGTAGCCAAGAACTAAGACCACCCTATCTCACCACTCGCTGCTGTCCTTCCCCTGAGAGAGAGACCTTCTTCCTGTGTCCTGTCTTTTTATTGCCTTTCTATTCTGCCTTCTCATTGGTTCTAAATGTAACCACATGACTTCCTTGTCACTGCCTGTCTATACAGACCTTCAGGTCTCTATGGTAGGTACTGGGATTAAAGGCATGTGTCACCATGCTGGCTGTGTCCTTGAACACATAGAGACTTTGCCTGCTATTGGATTAAGGGCATGGTTACCATTACCAGACTTCTGCTTAATGGCTTGCTTTTAGCTCTGATCCCCAGGCAACTTTATTTATTAACATACAAATAAAATCACATTTCAGGACAAATACAATAACACCTTACTTCCCTCTTCTATTCTAATAAGAAGAAAAAAGAAAAAAGTTGTAACTAATATAAGAAAAACTATATACAATAAGTACAATAACTATATGCAATATATATAAGCAATAAATACTTAAACAATGTCTAGTTAATTTGCATTTGACAAATTCAGAGAAAATAATTCCATTATCTATCCTATTTTGGTAAGTCCAAAATGTACCTGTTTCACTTTCTATCCTAACTTATATTACTAACAGAACTATCTTATAATGTCTTTCAAATTTATACATTTACACCTGTTTAGTGAGTTTCTTTTCTGTAATTCTTAACAACGAAAACTATAACTATCTAATATTCAACTATAACTATAACTATCTAATCTTCAACTCCCTCAGACCTGAGAAGGAAATAATATTACCTAAAATAATAAAAACAGGAAGTGCATGCAAGTGGCTTCCAAAATTGTTGTGAGTTGACAGAAACAGCCAGCTCTCTGGACAGTCACCCGATGTTTCTCCTCAGTGTTGGGGCATCATCTTCAGACTATGGACTTAGTGTATCTGACAGACTCATTTGTGAAATAGGATGTACACAAGGCCAACAATTCGACCTCATATTTGGTGAGAGTATTTCATGTACCAGAAACATCTGAATTCCACTACTGTCCTGTCATAATTCAGGATTTTAAATTCTGAAAATTATTGATTTTTTTTAATTCAGCTGTCCATTCTTCTTGGCTTGAGTGTGTGGCTTCATCTCAGCATCCCGTTCTTCTCTGCATCCCATTCTTCTTGGCTTGTGGGTGGCTTCATCTCTTTTATTAAATGCCAGTCTACCATTGAGAGGTTAGACTCCATCAGCTTAGTTACTCTTTCAAGAATAACTGTTTCAGCTGCTGTTCCACTGCACATCAGAAGCCATCAGTCCACTGCCAGTTCAGCTGCCTTGGAAGAAAAGACCTCTGTACCTTTTCTGGATTGCAAAGGCCACTTCAGGTATGATGCCATATTGTCCTGGCCTCAGAAGATGCCTGTTGTTAAAGCCACAACCACACTTGTCTTGGCAATAATCGGTAGTCCTGTCTGTCCATTTTGTCCTGTTTTTCAGCAGTCGATTCGAGGATACTTTGTTGTCTAGTGGCTAACTTTTGCCACAATGAAAGTTAACTCCATATGCAGTTTCTTCAATGCCCATATTGTCTCTGAAGTAGATTGGTACTGCCAGGAGCTGACATGTGTCATAGATGGAAAAAATTTCTAAGTTATAAAAACTTTTTAAATGCCATATTCTGTAGATCTCTGAAGGGTTTGAAGATGACCTGTCTATCTAAAATATATCTGCTCAATCTTGAAAACATACCTAATATGACTACAAGTTCTATTGTAATGTCTAACTACTAAATTTCATTTCTTTATATCCTAATAGTTGGTAATAATAACATTCAAGGATTAGCAAATTGCATTACATTGTTAGATGAACGGTATAAATACAATATCTTGAACAAGATTCGAGGTATACGTATAGCATTTTCTAACAATATCAATTACAATATATATAATTTGTATACAATATACAAATATCCAATCCAATGTAAGTATTTAAAACTAGTAATTCTCTTTTAAAAGTAGATTCAATAATCTATCTTTTTATCTATATTGTATCTATATCTTCTCTTTATTTTTCTGAGTAGGTCCAATAATCTACCCTCTATTCTATCATTTCTATATATCTTTTTTTAAACAAGAACCTTAAATCTAATCTCCTTTGCTTAGTCCTTTTCCTAACTCTTAACAACACTTATAACCAATCCTCCTAAACAATGAAAATTATCCCAGATTCAAAACCCATTAAAAGACCAAAAACCACCCGCCCCCACACCATCTTTTTGGGAATGTGGGCGTTGTGTTATTAAAATTATTTCCTGCTGGATATGGGCAAAGGTATCTTTATTCTGAAAAGAAAAATTTTGGGTTAATTGTCAAATTCTAGAAAACGTAGCTATATCCTTTGTTGTCCAGTCTATGCATAATGCCAAAATTTAGGGCTTATCTCAAGTCCTTGTTCAAGTAGTCATCTCAGCTAGCCATCTCAAAATTGCTCTGAGCAGTTTGTAGTCCAAAGCTTATTTGTAGACCATATTTGCCAGCTTAGTGGTATTATTATTGTCCACATGGGATTGTTGTTATTGTGGGGTCCCATCTTCTTCCTGGAGACATCAAATTTGATGTTAGGCCTGGCCATGACTTCCTGAAGAAAACTGATAGAGACTTGAACACAAAGACATGTATAGGCAGCTAATTGAAGCCTTTTTTCTAGAATTAGTTAGTACTCTATATGACCATTAATATCTTAACAAAGTTTAATATATATGTATATTAATCTTATAAATTTTGATATAAAATTCATAGTTTAAGAAAAGTTTAAAGTATCAGAATAAAATCAAAGAATTGAGATTTGTAGTAATAGAGTAGTCCCTTAAATTTTTTTTGTTTTTTGTTCTCTGTTTTTTCTCCTGTCCCATATCAGAAGATGGCTCGCTCTTCTGGCATGATACAGGGAGTTTGCATTTTCCTTTTAACAACATGCTTGGGTTTAAAGAAGGAGAGAGTCATTCTCCAACTTCGAAACCAGCTTTAATTTTTAACTGAACTTGGACTACAAGAAGAGCATTAGTAATAAATGTCTTTAGAGAAGAGCTAAAACAAACATTTAGGAAGACCTATGAAATTTTATAGATGATATATTAATAGGCCAATTTACTCTTTTTCTTGGGACATTTTTTTCTAGACGATTTGTCCTTTTTCTTCAGTTGTCTCATTTGTCCAGTGTTCTTCAGATTCCTTAGCCTTCATTCTCTTAAAAGACAAAAACAAAAACCTTTCCCCAAGACTAACTTTGGGGAGGTTCCCTTTTGGCAAGTTATATCTGATAAATTGAAAAGGCATGCGTTAATGGTATGAGTTAGTTTAAATTGGATGGTCACGCTGGTTGATGAACTATCACCTCTTCTAATTAAGAGGTCTCTCTTGTTCAAAGCGAACCTTTATCAATTTTGATGGTATCCGCAGCTTATCTTCTCCTGTAGAAACAAAAGTGAAACCTCATCCCCAATGTAACACATATCCTGGTTTCCATTCTGAAGTCAGAACATCCTTAAAGTATATAGGCTGATTTAATTCTGTAGTTTTTTCTATTATCCAGTGTCTCTCTGCAGCTGTTGTTCCTTTCTCATTAGTATTGAGAAAATTCAAAGTTAATAGAGCATTATGCATTCTACTTCTGGGGGTTTTTGTTACCCCTTTCTGTTTATTTAGCATATCCTTTAGAGTTCTGTTTGAACTTTCTATAACTGCTTGGCCTGTAGGATTATGTGGTATACTGGTAATATGCTTTATATTCCTCAAGTTATATCAGTCACTAAGAATATAGAACTCTTTTCCTTCTCCTCTGCTCACTTGGTCACACTTTCACATTACTCAAGTCAAAAGCTGTGCAATATCAGATTAATCTAAGATAGGAATCTTTACCTGTGGAAGTTACTACACAGATTTCTTGTTTGGTATTTGCTATAGAAATCAATATAACAGGGATTTGTGAGATAGCTTGGGTGTTAAGATCACTGGGTGCTCTTCCAGAGGACCTAGGTTTGAATCTCAGCATCGACATTTCAGCTCACAACCTTCTTTAATGCCAGTTCCAGAATGTTCTATGCCCTCTATACTACTCAGGCTCTATAAACTGGTAGTACACAGACATATATAAGGGGAAAATACTCATACACATAAAGATAAAAATAAGAATTCTCCAATGTAAAGAATTTATTTTGATGCCAATTTTTCATGACCAAACAATTCTTCCAAATTTCGTGAGGCAAATAACAAACATCACAAAGACACAAATGCAGACTAACAACCTGAATGAAAGAACATTTGTAGGACAAATCGCTAAACAGTCTTATTAATGAAAACCTGGAGCAAGATATTGGGGTTAAAACCAAGAGATCGGAAAAGCAGAAAGAAGCCAGCCACCTTATTACCACTTGGAGATCCTCAGCCAAAGAGAGTCTACATCCTGTATATCCATACCTATATGCTTTTCTGTTTTGCATCTCACTTCCTATCTCTACCCAGCTACATCACTTCTTATCTGTCTGTACAGACTTCCAGACCTTTGTGGTTAGCTAGTGTTGGAATTTAAGGCATGTACCACTATGCCTGGCTCTGTTCTCAGTGTGGCCTTGAACTCAGAGATCTGGATGAATCTCTGCCTCCTGAATGCTAGGATTAAAGGTGTGTGTTACCATTGCCTGATGTCTATGTTTAATATAGTGGCTGGCTTTTTCCTTTGATCATCAGATAAGCTTTATTGGGGTGCACAAATACAATATTACAAAAAACATTGGTAGTTGCAGTTGACTTGACATAAGTATCAAAGAGGTAATGGAAAAATTTCAAGCAGTTTGGCCAAACCAGAACTCCAGTGTCTATCCTACACTCAAACATCAGTGTGGAAATAGTTGTAAGGTGGTGGACCATTGGGAAACTGTGGGTGCAGATTTCAATAAAAAGGACAAGGCATTTAACTCATACATTAGGAAAAATTAAGAGGCAAGGCTATATTCAGGAGAGCTGCATAAGACAAATAATATATATATAGTTATTGGGTAGTGTTACTGAACAGATATAAAAACAAAAATTCATGAGAAAGAGACTAATTTAAGAAGATGATAGAGGTCTTTACAGAGGAAATGAGAAATTCTCTTAAAGAAATCAAAGAAAAGATGAACAAAAAATTGGAAGAAATCAATAAAGAAATTGAGGAAAAGACAAAGAATTGGAAGAAATCAACAAATCCCTTAAAGAAAGCCAAGAGAAAGCAATTAAGTAGGTGAAGGAAACAGTCCAAGATTTGAAAACTGAAATGGAGGCCATAAAGAAGACACAAAAGGGAATGCTGGAAATGGAAAATCTGAGTAAATGAACATGAACTATACATGAAAGCATAACCAACAGAATGCAAGAGATGGAAGAGAGAATGTCTTGCATTGAAAATATGGTAGAGGAAATAGAATTATCAGTCAAAGAATACATTAAAACCAAAAAAGTCATGATACAAAACATACAGGAAATCTGGGACACCAAACCTAAGAATAATAGGGGTAGAAAAAGGAGAAGAATATCAACTCAAAGGCATAGAAAATATATTCAACAAAATCGTAGAAAATAGTTTCCAAACCTAAAGGAGGAAATGCCTATGAAGATACAAGAAGCTTACAGAACACCAAATAGACTGAATCCAAAAAAAAGTCCCCTCACAACATAATAATCAAGCCACTAAACATAGAGAATAAAGGAAAAATATTAAGAGCTGCAAAGGAAAAAGGCCAAGTAACATTTAAAGGCACACCCATGAGAAAAACACCTGATATCTCAATGGAGACTCTGAAAGCCAGAAGGTCCTGGACAGAATTTATGCAGACACTAAGAGACCACGGATGCCATCCTAGACTATTATAGCCAGTAAAACTCTCAATCACCATAGACACAGTAAACAAAATATTCCATGATAAAACCAGATTTAAACAATACCTATCCACAAATCCAGCCCTACAGAAAGCACTTGAAGAAAAAAATCCAACCTAAGGAAGTTAGATACCCCAATGAAAACACAGGTAATAGATAGTCCCAAACCATAAAATACCAAAGAGAAACACACAACACTACCACCAAAACATAACAGGAATTAACAATCACTGGTCATTAATATCCATTAATATCAATGGTCTCAATTCACCTATAAAAAGACACAGGCTGACAGAATGGATATGAAAACAGGATCTTTCCTTCTGCTGCATACAAGAAACACACATCAACTTCAAAGACAGACGCTACCTCAGAGTAAAAGGCTGGGAAAAG
>CABHPH010147389.1:0-18686 GCA_902168325.1 Peromyscus nudipes
CAAAGCACATACAAGTACTTCATTCCTTTCATTGATAAGTAACATTTTGTTGTATCTTATACATTCTGCAGTACATCATCAGGTGGGCATGTAGGTGACTGTGTTGTTCCTACTTCTTAGCTATTTTGAATAATCCCAAGTAAACTTCTATGGAGGGACATTATAAAATGTCTCATGGTTCAATTTAGATTCAATTTAGTGTTATTGTGACAGAGACACAGGACTATCTCGCTCCACAAATAAATCATCCATCTGCCCCTTAATAGTCATTTACATTCCCACAGACTAACTCCACCAGCCACTGAGCCATACCCTGTCAATTCAGTTTGTCACTTTGAAATGCTTAACATATGGAATTAAACAGCACCCAACCCCTTTGAGATGAACTTTTAATCTCTATGATAGTCTTGAGATCCATCTAAGATGACATCTACATCTGAAATTTGCCTCTATTTACTACTGAGAAGCACTCCGCAGTACGGACATATCTGTGTTTATTCACACAAAGAAGGGCACTGGGATGGGCGCCAGTTTTAAATGGTGACAAAGAGAGCTACTGGGAACAGTCCTTTACTGGTCCCTGAATAACTGTTTTCAGTTCAGTGACATGAGCCCTGGGAAGAACTCTGTAATTATTTGTTAAATGTTTGGTTCTTCCAAAACCAACAAAGCTGTTCACCATAGCTTTTCGGGTTTAAGATCAGGTTTCTTCCTGTCCTTTCCAGTGCTCGGTTCTCTGGGTAATTCTGAACTATTCTAAAGGGAGTATCACCCTAGTTCATTCTTTCATGACTTCCTTGTTGTTTATTAGTTTTTTGACACAGGATGGTATCATGTAGCCATGGCTAGTCTGGTGCTCACTGTGGAGCTCAGGCTGATTTCAACTCTCAGCAATCCCTCTGCCTCAGCCTCCCAGGGTTGAGACTTCCGGCAAGCACCACAACACCTACCTCTTACTTACACATTGGATGACTAATTGTTTTAGTTTTCCATTGTTGTCATGATAAATAAGACTACACAAATTTGCTAGGTTCTAGGTCAGGTAAAAAGTCTAGTACAGGTCTCCTGGTATTAACAACTGTAGGCAGCCTGTCCTTTCTGGGGTTCCCTGTGGGAGGGAACCTACTTACTCCCCCTTCTCAGCTTTTTCAGCTACTCTCTGCCTTGTGCCCACTCACAAAACCTATAAGGTTGATTTCTCTGACTATTGTGTTGTCACAGACTCCTGACTGCAGCCAAGCACACTTGTCACCTTCTAAGAATTCATTTAGTGAAACTGGACGTCCCCATGGACAATCCAGGAACTCTCCTCATGGTAAAGTCCTTAATATCAGTCACACAGTATCACTTTTGCCAGTAAGAAAGCACATTCACAGCCTTCAGAAATTTGTATGTGGGTGATTGTTCTACTCACTATGCAGATATTGTTGAATACTCTATTAGTTAGGGTTCTCAAGAGGAAGGCAACTGATAGAATGTGTGTGTGTGTGTGTGTGTGTGTGTGTGTGTGTGTGTGTGTATATTCATATACAAACACATACATACTCAGGTTGTAGGCTGCAGCCCAAGCAATCCATCAATGGCTGTCTCCTGACTAGAAGCAAGAACCCAGTGGTTTTTCAGTTCATGGGACTGGATATCAGCCATTCTAATCAGGTCTAGAGTCCCAGGGCAGTCCTGAGAGCTGTCTGTCTTTAGCCTATGTTGGGATCCCAAAGAAGCAGGATCTTGCACCAGTGAAGACATGCCCCAGCATCGGGTACATGAACTTGACAGTGGGAATGAGAGCAAGCAGGCAAACCCCAAAAGCTTCATTCTTTCACGTCCTCTTATGTGGGCTGCTGCTGTGGGGTGTTCTGCATGTTAAATGTGTTGCTCTGATTGGTTAATAAATAAAACACTGATTGGCCAGTAGTCAGGCAGGAAGTATAGGCGGGACAAGGAGAGAAGAGAATTCTGGGAAGTGGAAGGCTGAGTCAGAGAGATACTGCCAGCCGCCATGATGAGAAGCAGATGTTAAGATACCAGTAAGCCACGAGCCACGTGGCAACTTATAGATTAATAGAAATGGGTTAATTTAAGACATAGGAACTCTTAGCAAGAAGCCTGCCATGGCCATACAGTTTGTAAATAATATAAGTCTCTGTGTGTTCACTTGGTTGGGTCTGAGCGGCTGCAGGACTGGTAGGTGAGAGAGATTTTCCTGACCATGGGCCAGGCAGGACTGGAGAAAACTCCAGCTATAGGCTGCCACCAGAAGGTGTGACCTACACTTAATGTGAGTGCACACTTCAAATGATGCAGCCGAGAAAATCCTTCACAAGCATTCCCAGATGCTTAGATTTTAGCCGATTCCAGATGTAGTCAAGTTGACAGCAAAGATTAGCCATCACAAGTACCTTTCTGTGTACTCATGTACCAGTCACATCCAACTTTGGTAAAGTTTCTCTTCAAATCTTTTATGTGTTAGAAATTGGCTTTTTGGTTGCTGATGAGTTTAGCAAGTCACTCATTTTGGATATGTGAGTAATGGGTTTTCTCTGTTTTATTAGCTGTATGATTAACAAACATTCACCCCTAGTCTCTGTCTTGTTTGCTTTAATGACAGGGTATCCTGAAGAGCAAATATCTTCGATTTAAAATAACTATGATTCACTGGCTGTTCCCTTTGAGAATTTATGTCTTTGTTGTCCTGTCTAAGCACTGTTTACCCTAGATCATAGATTCTCTCCTATATTTTCTTCTAAAAGCATAGTTACATTTTACACTCAAATTATAATCTATTTGTACAGGATAACACTAGTGTTTTCAGGCTTTCGTGTCATCAGGGCTTTCTGAGAAAAATTTACCCCAATTTGGCCTAAGCCTAAGCTTTTTGTTATAGTAAATTCCCTCTATGTATTGCTCTAGTTACACCATGCAGATTTGAATGACATGGAGCTACTATACACTTTGCTTAGTCTCTGTCAGGAGATAATTTTAGTAAATTATAGTAAAAATATCACTCTTAGGATTTTGACATTGATAAAAATTTAATTTTATTGGTTTCCTCATTTATATGTTTGCTTGTGTGCATATATGTACTAAATAATGTTGCTGCTTTGAAGGTTTCCATATCTACCAGCACAGTCAACACACTAATGAGCGTCAACAAAGTCACAGATCCCTTGTGCTGCCAAGCATAACCACACCCACCTTCCGTTTAGCCTCTGTGACCCTCTAACCCTAAGAATCCTAAAATATTGTCTTTTCCAAACGTTATGAGTCAGACAACATGCTATACAATTGAGGGGATTGCTTTTCTGTTAATTGTTGTTTAGCATAACTCTTTGAGGAACCTACAAGTGATTGCACCTGTCTGTAGTTTGCAGTTCTGTTCTTTTTGCTGTTGCCTGTGATCGGTCTGCAGGTACGCACACACACACACGCACACGCACACGCACACGCACACGCACACGCACACGCACACGCACACACACACACACACACACACACACACACGGCGGGGGTGGGGGGAGGCGGGAGAGAGGCAGAGACAGACAGAGACAGAGAGATAGAGATGCATATGCATACCGAAAAGTTTTTAATTTTTTTAAAGAAAGAAACTGAAAACTATTTCCTGAAGTACTGTTTCCACATTTTATTCTTACCAAAAAGATGTATGAGACTATAGTTTTTCTTCATCATCACTCATATTTGGTGTTATTACTGTATTTTAGAAACATTTATCCATTCTGAAAATTAAGCAATTACATCCCATTGTGGTTTTCCTGATATTCACATACTAAATTTCTATTTTGCTCAGTTTATTTTGAAAAGGTTTCCTTGAGACCACCTCCATTTGGAAGTAGATTGCTTAATTCACAAGTGTTAGAAGATTTCTTTCTGATGTTTGATTCTACTATGACCAAAGAACATGATTCTTAGGATCCCAATCACTTTGAGTTTACTAAATTTTACTATCTACCTCATGGTATGATCTCTAGTGGACTTTCTATGCACTATTTTAAATGTACTTTTATTAGTTCTCTGAAAATTACGTACAATGTGTTTTGACCACATTCACACCCCACTCCTCCCACTAACTCCTCCCACTAACTCCTCCCACTAACCCTCCCACTAACTCCTCCCACTAACTCCTCCCACTAGCTTCTCCCACTAGCTCCTCCCACTAACTCCTCCCACTAACCCTCTCACTAACTCCTCCCACTAGCTTCTCCCACTAGCTCCTCCCACTAACTCCTCCCACTAACCCCTCCCACTAGCTCCTCCCTCTAACTCCTCCCAGGCCTGCCTCTCACATCTTCACCCCTCTCAGTTCCTGTCGCTTTTTTAATGACCCACAAAGCCACTTTGCTTTACCTACGTACTCACACGAGTTGCCGTTCACCGGAACATGGTCAGCCTATGAGAGGACACTCTCTTTGTTTGTTTGTTTTAACGAAAAATTTTTGTAAACAGTTTATTCTGATTATGGTTTCCCCTCCTCAAACTCTTTTAAGATCTTCCCCTCTTCCCCTCCCATCTGCCAATAAACCTTTTGCATCTCTCCTTAGAAAACAATCAGACATCTAAAGAATAATAATAAAATAAGATAAAATAACACACACACACACACACACACACACACACACACACACACACACCAGAATAGGACATCATTAACAAACAGACAAAAGAAAAAGAGCCAAAGGAAAAAAGCACGAGAAACACATATAGAGACACACCTGTTCACACGTACAGGAATTCAATAAGAACCCGAAGCCGAAAGCCAGGTTACATAACTAAAGGACTTACAAGACTTAAAAAAACAAAAACAAAAACAAAAAAACCTGCCGGGTGGTGGTGGCACAAGCCTTTAATTTCAGCACTCGGGAGGTAGAGGCAGGAGGATCTCTGTGAGTTCGAGGCCAGCCTGGGCTACAGAGTGAGTTCCAGGAAAGGCACCAAAGCTACATAGAGAAACCCTGTCTCAAAAACAAAAACAAAATCAAAAAAACCCTGAAGAGACATGAAACAAAGACTTTCCAAGAATGCTTTTCTGATAATGACTAAGCAAGGCATTGATTTATGAATAGAACAGAATGCTATTAGGAGTCATATTATTGCTACTTTTTTTGTTTTTTGGTTTTTAGACCAGTAGTATTTGATTTAGACCAGTAGTATTTGGTTGGTTACTTCCATAAACTTTTTCCACTAACACATCTTGTAGGCAGGTCATCATTATAGATCAAAGAATTTACAGGTTGTTTAGTGTTTGCTTTTCTCCTTTGATAGTGTGCAGAGTAAAACTTCTAGTACCATGAACACTATTCACTAGGGTAAAGTCTCTGGTTAGGCGCTAACTCAACTTCTCTGTCCGGTGAGTTGTATAGGTATTGTTTTCAGCAATGGGAACTTACCATCAGTTTGGGGAGAGCAGCCAATAGCCCGGGTTGTTTGGGGGTGCTTATGGGGCCCTGTTGGCCAACAACTTGATTAGATGAAACCCATATCCGATACTGGAATCTTCATTTGGTGACAAGAGATGCCCAGTTGGAGCTCTGTCTTCCCCATTATTTGACAGTTTCATTTAGATGACTTCATACATGTATATATTTCAGGAAGTTTAGGCCGTATTTGTTTTCCATCCTACCCTTCAAATGGCCCTTCATTTTAGCTATCTCTCCCCTTCTTTCCTCCTTGACTCCCTCTTCCTTCCTCCTCCCCATGTGTCTCTGTTTCCCTCCTTTCTCTTGTCCATCCATAACAATTATATTTCCCTTTCCTAGGGAGATACATCCCTCCCCACTATTCCCTTATTCTAGACCTAACTTCTATGGTTATATGGATTTTAGCTTCTTTATCGAAGACTTAACAGCTAGGATTCACATATAAGTGAATGCATGCCATATTGTCTTTCTGGGTTGGAGTTATCTCACTCAAGATGCTTTTTTTTTTCTCCATCCATTTGCCTGCAAATTTCACAATTTCATTTTTACACAGCTAAATAATATTCCATTGTGTAAATGCACCACATTTTCTTTACCCATTCTTTGGTTGACAGACGTCTAGGTTATTTTCAGTTCCTGGCTATTATGAATAAAGCTACAATAAACATGACTGAACAAGTGTACTTGTGGTAGAATGGAGCCTCCTTTGGGTACAGGACCAAGCAAGAGTGGTATAGCTGGATCATGAGGCAGATCTATTCCTGCTTCCTGAGGAACTGCCTCACTGATTTCCACAGTGGTTGCACAAGTTTGCAAACCATTTCCCACCCCCAGCACTGGATTAGTGTTTCCTTTACTCCAGATCCTTCCCAGCATAAACTGTCACTTGTTTAATTGATCTTGGTCATTCTGAGAGTTGTAAGACAAAATCTCAAAGTGGTTTGATTTGCATTTCCCTGATGACTAAGGCTGTTGAACAATTTCTTTTAAGTGTTTCTCAGCCACTAGTATTTCTCTTTTTGAGAATTCTCTATTTAGATCTATATCCCATTTTGTACGTGTGTTGTTTGTTTTGATGCCCAGATTTTTTAGTTATTTGTATGTATTAGATATTAGCCCTCTATCACATGTATAGTTGGTTATATATATATATATATAATATATTAAAAATAAATGTATTTATATATTTCCCATTCTGTATGCTGCCACTTTGTCTGAATGATGATGTCCTTTGTTACGCAAAGGCTTTTCATTTTTATGAGGCCCCATTGATTAATTGTAGATCTTAGTGACTATGGTAATGGTGTTCTATTCAAAAAGTCTTTTTGCTTTCTGTTCAAAAAGTCATTTCCTGTGTCAATGAATTCAAGACTATCCCCTACTTTCTCTTCTATCACATTCAATGTATCTGATCTTATGTTGAGGCCTGTTGAGTTTTGTGCAGGTTGATAAATATGGATCTATTTGGATTCTTCTACATGCCGCTGTCCAGTTCGAACAGCACCATTTGTTGAAGATGCTTTCTTTTTTCCAGTGAGTATTTCTGGCTTCTTTAGAAAATATCAGGTGACATGGGTGTATGGATTTACGTCTAGGTCTTCAACTCAATTCCATTTATTAATGTGTCTGTTTTTGTGCCAATTCCATGCTGTTTTTATTGTTATATTTCTGTAGTACAACTTGAAATTGGGGATGGTGATACCTCCAGCAGTTCCTTTATTATTCAGGATTGTTTTAGCTACCCTGGAATTTTTGTGTTTACAATATGAAGCTAAAAATTGTCCTTCAATTTCTGTAAAGAATTGTGTTGGGCTGGGCGGTGGTGGCACACACCTTTAATCCCAGCACTTGGGAGGCAGAGGCAGGCGGATCTCTGTGAGTTCGAGGCCGACCTGGTCTACAAAGCGAGTTCCAGGAAAGGTGCAAAGCTACACAGAGAAACCCTGTCTCGAAAAACCAAAAAAAAAAAAAAAAGAATTGTGTTGGAATTTTGATAGAAGTTGCATTGAATCTGTAGATTGCTTTTGGTAAGGGTCATTAATACTCTATTAATGAATTATTAATAATAATTATTACTATATTAATACCACTGATCCATGAACATGGGAGATCTTTCAATTTCTTCGTTCAGTGTCTTAAATCTTTTGTCATACAAGTTTCTCATTTGCATTCTTAGAGACACCTCAAGATTTTTTATTTTTGAGGTTGTTGTGAAAGTTGTAATTCACTGATTTCTTTTCATTACATTTGTCATCTGTATATAGGAGGGCTATTGATTTCTGTGTATTAATTTTGTGCCCTGCTACTTTGATGAAAATGTTTAATGGCTTTAGAAATTACCTAGTGAAATTTTTAGGGTCACTTCTATATATAATCATATCATCTACAAATAAAGATACTTTGATTTCTTCCCTTCCAATTTATATCCCCTTGATTTCTATAAGTTGCCTTATTGTTCTAGCTAAGACTTCTAGTACTACGCTGAATAAGTATGGAGATAGTGGACAACCTTGACTCATCCTGATTTTAGTGGAAATGCTTTTAGTGTGTCTCCATTTAGGCTGATGTGGACTATGGGCTTGCCGTAAACTGCCTTCATTGTGTTGAGATATGTCCCTTGATTCCTAGTCTCTCTCTAGATCTTTTTTCATGGAGAAATATTGGATTTTGTCAAAGGCCTCTTCTGCATCTAATGGGATGATCATGTGTTGTTGTTGTTGTTTCAGTCTCTTTATATGGTGGATTACATTTCTGGGTTTACATATGTTGTACCATCCCTGTATCCCTAGGATGAAGCCTACTTGATCATGGTGGATGATCTTTTTTGATTTGTTTTTGGATTTAGTTTGCAAGTATTTTGTTGAGAATTTTTCATCCATGTTCATAAAGAAAATTGGTCTGTAATTCTCTTCTTTGTTGGGTCTTTGTGTGGCTTAGGTAGCAGAGTGACTGTGGCTTCATAAAATGAATTGGGCAATGTTCCTCTGTTTCTATTTTGTGGAATGTGAGCAGTATTGGCATTAATTCTTCTTTGAAAGTCTGGTAGAATTCTGCTCTAGCCCTGGGCTTTTTTTTTTTGGTTGGAAGCTTTTTAATTATGGATTCTATTTCACCAGGGTTTATAGGTCTATTTAAATTGCTTATCTGGGCTTGATTTAACTTTGGTAAATGGTATATATTAAGAAAATTATTTCTTTCTTTTAGATTTCCCAGTTTGTTGGAGTACAGGTAAAGTATGTTCATATGATTTCCTGGATTTCAACTCTTTGTTCATTGATTCTTTGTATTGTTTTTGTTGTTTCTATTTTATTAATTTCAGCCCTGAGTTTGATTGTTCCTTGCCATCTACGCTTTCAGAGTGTGATTTCTTTTTCTTTTTCTTTTAGAACTTTCAGGTGTGCTCTTATAAATGGCTAATATGAGCTCTCTCTAATTTCTTTTTTTATGTAGTCATTTAATGCTGTGAACTTGGCTCTTGGAACCACCTTCATCATGTCCTCTAAGTTTGGGTATGCTGTGCAGTAATTTTCATTCAATCCTAGAAAGTCTTTAATTTCTGTCTTGAATCATTTTTCTTTTCTTTTTTTTTAGCTTATTCTCCTTTCATACAATACATCCCAACTGCAGTTTTCTCCCCCTCCACTCCTCCCAGTCCCCTCCAACACCTCCATTCTCCCCCAGATTCTCTCCTCCTTCAGAAAAGATCAGGCCTCATAGGGATATCAACTGAATGTGGCATGAAAAGTCACAATAACACTCGACACAAATTCTCATATCAAGGCTACACATGTCAACCCCGTAGAAGGAAAAGGGTCCCACGAGCTGGAAAAAAAGTCAGAGACACAGTTTTAGGAATCCCACAAGAACATGATTGCTGCCTGTTAGGGAACCAGTCTCCAATGCAGCTCAGGGTTTGAGAGGAAATCCACGGTGATGGTGAAGCTAAAACTTTTTCTATCTGAAGGGATAAGAAAAAAGACACTCATACACTCTCTTGATCATTTCCTTCTTTATTCATCAGCCTCTTCTGGCTGGATTTCCTGGGTTCTCCCACAGCTGTACAAAAGCATATTTATCAATTGTTACATAAAGTACTTCCTCATTCCAAGGTCCCTAACCTTCATCACATGCCTCCATGACTCTAGTTTTCATTAAGCATTTTGTGCAATACACAAATAATACAAGAGCCCCAGGTGTGCCTGAGGTGACTTGTGGCCAAGGTCATGGGATGACCGCAAGGCCCCCTCAGCTAAGCAATCGTTGTTCTCCACAAGGATTCGTCAGGGTCCAAGTGCTTCTAAGAAACGTCTGTTTATTCTAATCTCCATCCCATACAGTGATTGTGCTGAATTCCTACAGAGTACAGGTAACATGTTTTTCACCTCCCTTATATGATCAAAAATGAAGTCATCCCAATATCCAATATACATTTACATCTAGGTAACTTATTGCAGATCAACAGAGCATAAGCAGACAGAAAGTGTTTTTCACAGATAACTCCTTTGCTGGCATGGCATGTATGGGGCTACCAAGAAAGAATCAATCATTCTACTGTCTATCTTAAAAGTTAATCTTACAAGGAATCCTAAAGGAATCCCAAACCTAAACATTTGTACATAAAGGACAATCAGTGGGCTGTGCTTTAGATCCTCAGGGTGTATACTCATCTATCTCTAGCTTCTTAGATCAGGAGAATTGAGGGAAGGAATGGGTACTAGGACACCAAGACCCTGTGTGTCTGTATCTTTTAAGCATTAAGAGAATTAGGGCCAGTCCGGCTTCCAGAGAATTCAATTGTTCTTCTTAATCTTTAACCTGAGCTGCAATCTAAAGCAGCTTCTAAGGTGGAACTCAAAGGTCTTGGCTGAAAAGCATACTTTTATTCATCAAGTCTCTGTATAAGCTAATGTTATTATTGTCGATTAGAAGGTACAGCTAGGGAGGAGGTCATCTTCAATAATAATTCACAGGTAAAATTGCCCAGAAGAATGGGATGTTTCCAACGAGATAAACACATTATCTTATAGACAGTGGGGAATTTCCCCACACCCAATTCAACCACCCAGATATCAGAGAAAGACAGCAACAGCAAGCATGCAAGGTCACAGCAGAAACAAGAGACAGACATTCTGGGGTCTGTGGTCTCAGGGGCCTTGTCTCCCCAAGAATTATCCAGCAGGAGGTTGCCTCCTGGTGGGCCGACACCCTGAACCTCAATCACCACCTGCTGTCCCCCGCCCCAAACATGGCTATCAGCAGAACACCAAGCTACACAACCATAACATATATTCAGAGGACCTAACACAAACCCATGAAGGCTCTGTGACTGCCACTTCTGTTTCTGTGAGCTCCCAAGAGCCTTGATTAGTTGATTCTGTGATCCCTGTTCTCCTGGTGTCCTTGACCTTTCTGTCTCCTACAATCCTTTCTCCCTCTATTTCATGGGGTTCCCTGAGCTCAGCCCAATGTTTGGCTGTGGGTCTCTGCATCTGCTCCCATCATTTACTGGATGAAGCCTCTCTTATTATGATTGGGCTAGGCACTGATCTATGAGTGTAGCAGAATATCATTAGGAATTATTTCATTGATTTTATTTATTTTTTCCTTTTGGGCCAATCACGTTTGGTTCTATCCTAGGTCTCTGGGTTATCCAGTCTCTGATTCTTGGCCATCCAGGCAGTATCAGGCATGAGCTGCCTCTTACGGTGTGAACCTCGAGTTAGACCAGTCATTGGTTGACACTCCCACGAGTTCCGCACTACCACTATTACCGCAGCACATCTTGTAGGAAGGACAGATTGTAGGTCAAAGTTTTTGTGACTGGGTTGGTATCCCAGTCCCTCCACTGGAAGCCTTGCCTAGTTATAGAAGATGGCCAGTTCAGGCTCTGTATCCCCTATTACTATGAGTCCTCATTAGGGCAACACTTGTAGATTCCAGTGAGTTTCCACTGCACTAGATTTCCACATGACCCCCAGATGTCCCCTAATTGCATTGGTCTCCCCCTGTACTTTCTACCTCAGTCTTTCCCTCCTCTGCCTGATCCCTTCCATCCTCATCTCCACCCGCCCCCAGGACACACACAGAATTTATTCTATTTCCCCTTCCCAGGGAGATCCATGTGTACCACCTTGAGCCCTCCTTGTTACTTAACCCACTGGATGTGTGGGTTGTAGCATGATAAGTCTTTACTTAATGGCTAATATCTATTTAAAAGTGAGTATATATCATGTTTGTCTTTCTGGGTCTGGGTTACCTCATTCAAGGATGATTCTAGTTCCATTCATTTTCTTTCAAATTTCATGATATTTTTTAACAGCTAAATAATATTTCACTGGGTAAATGTACCACATTTTCTTTATCCATTCTTTGGTTGAGGGACATCTAGGTGGTTTCCAGTTTCTGGGTATTATGAATAAAGCTTCTATGAACATAATTGAGCAAGTGTCCTTTGGGTATATGCCTAATAAAGAAATAGCTGGGTCTTGGGGTAGATTGATTCCCAATTTTCTGATATTGATTCCCATAGTTACTATATAAGATTGTACTCCCAGTAGCAATAGAGAAATGTTCCCTTTGCTCCACATTCTTGCCAGCATGAGCTGTCGATTGTGGTTTTGATCTTAACCATTCTAACAGGTGTAAGATGGAATCTCAGAGTCATTTTGATTTGCATTTTTGTGATGGCTAAGGATGTTGAACATCTCTTTAAGTGTTTCTGAGCCATTTGAGATTTCTTTATTGAGAATTCTCTGCTTAGATCTATACCCCATTTTTAAAATTGGTTATTTGGTTTGTTGCTGTCTAGGATCTTGAATTCTTCATATATTTTGGATATTAACCTCTGCCGAATGCAGAGTTGGTGAAAATCATTTTCCATTCTGTAGGCTGCCATTTTGTCCTATTGATGGTGTCCTTTGTCTTACAGAAATTTTCAGTTTCATGAGGTTCCATTTATTAATTGTTGATCTTGTGCTTTTGCTACTGATGTTCTGCTCAGAAAATCATTATATCATCTTCAAATAATGACACTTTGACTTCTTTTCCAATTTGTATCCCCTTGATCTTAGCTGTCTTATTGCTCTAGCTAAAACTTCAAATACTATATTTAATAGACATGGAGAGCATTGACAACAACATTGTCTTGTTCCTGATTTTAATGGAATAGCTTTGAGTTTCTTGTAGGATTAATTGCTAAATGATCTTATTAATAAAAGACCCACAGCCAGATATTGGGGTTAAAACCAAGAGATCAGAAAAGCAGAAAGAAACCTTCCACGTTCTCACCACTTAGAGATCCTCAGCCAAAGAGACCTACTTCCTGTATACCCATACCTATATACCTTTCTGTTCTGCCATCTCATTTCCCCTCTCTGCCAACTACATCACTTCCTTTTCCTGCCCAGCTCTGTCACTTCCTGTCTGTCTATACAGACCTACAGACCTTAATGGTTAGTGTTGGGATTAAAGGTATGTACCACTATGCCTGGCTCTGTCCCCAGTGTGGCCTTGAACTCACAGAGATCCAGATGGATCTCTGCCTTCCAAGTGATAAGATTAAAGGTGTATGCTACCACTGCCTGATCTCTATGCTTACTATAGCGGCTGGCTTTTTCCTCTAATCCTCAGATAAACTTTTTTGAAGTACACAGATAAAATATCACCACAGTTTCTCTCTGTTGATTTTGATGTTGACTATAGGCTTGCTATAAATTGGCTTTATTATGTTTAGGTATATCCTTTGTATCCCTAAAGCCTCCAGGGCTTTTATCATAAAGAGGTGTTGGATTTGTCAAAGGCTTTTTCAGCATCTAATGAGATAATTCTGTGTTTTTTCTTTCAGTTTGTTTATATGATGGATTGCGTTGTCTGATTTTTGTATGTTGAGCCATCCCTGCATCTCTGGGATGAAGCCTACTTGATCATAGAGGATAATATTTTTCATGAATTCTTGGATTCAGTTTTTGAGTATTTTATTGAGCATTTTTGCATCTATGTTCATAAGGAAAATTGGTCTGTAATTCTCTTTTTTTTGCTGAATCTTTGTGTGGTTTGGGTATCAGGGTGACTGTGGCCTCATAAAATCAATTTGGCAAGGTTTCTTCTGTTTCTATTTTGTAGAATAATTTGAAGAGTATTGATATTAGCTCTTCTTTGAAAGTCTAGTAGAATTCTCACTAAAACCATCTGGCCTTGGGCTTTTTTTGACTAGGAGACTTTTAATGACTACCTCTATTTTCTTAGCGGTTATAGGTCTATTTGAGTCGTTTATCTGATCTTGATTTAACTTTGGTAAGTGGTATCAATCAAGAAAAGTGTCCACTTCTTTTAGATTTTCCAATTTGTGGAGTACGGGTTTTTAAAGTATGACCTAATGATTCCTTGGATTTCCTCGACGTCTGTTGTGTTCCTCTTTTTGTTTCTGATTTTGCTAATTCAGATATTTTCTCTGTCTTAAAGCTGTAGGTGTGTCTGTTTTTCCTTTTATCCTTTCCTTTCTGTCAGCTTCTTCTTCTCCTCCTGCTCCTTCCTTCTTCATCCTCCTCCTCTTCATCATCATCTCCTCCTCCTCCTTCTATGCTGTCTGTGCACACACTTATTGCTATGATTCCCTAATAAACTAGTTCATCATTATCAGCGTTTTCTCTGATAAGTTCATTATGCTCTCTGCTTCATCTAATACTAACACAGCTTGTCTGATTTTCTTTTGACAAGCATTTCCCATAGTCTTCTGTTCTTTCAGCTTTAACCTGTCAGTCATGTCCGGAATTGAGGTTGGTGGATAGCAAGGAGTTGATTAGGTTGCTATTTTTTTTTTAACTTCTTTTCTGCCATTCTTTATTTTTTAATTGGTGTGTTTGCCCGGTTACGCCTGAGGTAATCATTGCTGTCTCAGAGGTCTCTCCTTTTTCATTACTTTCTTTTCTTGGTACCTCCACTTGGTACTTCTGTGTTTTCCCCCTCCTGTATTTGAGGGTGTGTTACATTTGTTTACGTTGCATTTGTTTAACTCTGTGAAGCTGTGTTGCTGTGCTTGTCTAAAACACCTGATGGTCTAATAAAGAACTGGCCAATAGCAAGGCAGGAGAAAGGACAGGTGGGGCTTGCAGGCAGGGAGAATTTATAGGAGGAGAAAACTGAGAGGAAGAGAAGGAAGAAGGAGTAAGAGAAGAAGGAGGACTCCAGGGTCCAGGCACTTAGCTACACATCAAGCCATGGCGTGAGAATAACATTTTATAGAAGTAAGAGAATGGGAAAAGTCCAGAGGCAAAAGGCAGATGGGATAATTAAGGAAAGCTGGCTAGCAACCAGCCAAACTAAGGCGGGGAATTCATAATTAAGAATAAGCCTCTGTGTGTGATTTATTTGGGAGCTGGGTGGTGCCCTCTACCCCCCCCCAAAAAAAAGAGCAAAAACAACATCCTTTTAGTGTCCAACATGAGGCTTATTTCCATAAGGCCTGGGAAAGCTTTGGGGAAAAAAGGGATATGTAGCTGTATGGTCGCTACATGAGTGTGTGGGTTCACACGGGTCTGTGGAATGAAGACACAGGCATCTTAAGAATGAATTTAGCCTATCATGGCTGCAGGGGGGTCCAGCCTCAAAGGACCGAAGCACTAACCCTTTGCCTAGGGCAGTTTTATTTCTCTCCAATACAGCTTAGCCAGTTCATTTCCATATGCTCAAAACAACCCGAAAGGGGCTCCCAACAATGGAATGCCAAGTGCAGATTCCTCGATTTGCCAGGTACCACAGTTTTCCGGGTTTCCTGAATCAAATTTTGCATAGGCCTTTGTATCTTTGGGAAACTCCCAGACAGGATTCACACAGAGGACAACAAGGGAAACAGAAGGTGTCTGCTAAACAAAAAATGGATTAGAGCTAGGTGCTACTCTCTGGAGCCAGGCCAGGTGCAGCTCAGCAGAAATGCTACCACAGGGATATGTATTCTTTAAGAGTTTCAGTTGGACAGTTTCTGCTGGTCAGTGAGCTCTTGAACAGTCAGTACATTAAGTAGGAATGAAAAACTAAGTAAAAATTCCTGCCATGGTGCATGCATTGGCATTCTAGAGCTCTGGGAAAGTTGAATACAGTTCTCAGTCACAAACCTCTGACTGGGATGCAAGCTTTAGGCTTGGCTCTCAGAACCCAAGAAGTGGGCAGAACCAGCTGAGAGTCTCGGGAGGATCCAGGTGTAGGTTAGCAGTTTAAAGGTTTGCTCACAAGGTCAAAAAAGCTAAAAGATACACAGTAAAGAGGTCCAGATGGAAAAAAACCTCTAAACAGGTTCCAGTGTGTTTTGCAATGTCGTAAGCTTAAGAAAGGAAAAGGGCATGGACAGTCATAGAAAGAAATGAATAGTTTAAAATAAAGCCTTTAAAGAGAGAACTAAAGTAATGTAAGAAAGGGTAAGCCACATAGAGATGGGAAACACACAGGTAGTCTGGGTCCTGTATGTTATTGTGTTGATTTTGAAGTTTTTGATGAAAAGCAAAGGACAGCTCCAGAGAGACCTGGAATTGAAAGAGGGATTGTTGAAATAAATCAGCCTGTGTACTCTAGGAATGCCTTAACTTTTAAAAAGTCAAAAAATATATTTGTCAAATGGAAGTCAGAAATGCTTTGCAGTTTTTTTTCCCCACAGGAGATGAGAGGCTGTGGATTCCTTCAGGGTAAATATAGATCAGGTTTGATCAGGTGGAACCTCCTGAAACTTGACAGGTGATATCTATCAGCAAAGGTTACTGCTGGTCTTCCCAGGACTTGGCCATTATCTGAAAATTTCTCTCTGGGACCCAAAAGATATTTCATCCACAGGCAGCAGGAAGCAGTTTGGAGAATATGACATCCACATTCCCAGGAGGGGTGTGGGAGGCTTTTGATTATTTGGTGGGTTATGGATGTTTGCTGTCATTTAGGGGAATATATAATATTGATATAAATTTAAAGTTATTTTTTGTTACACTATATATATGTTTCTAGTCTTGTTTAAAGGACTTTTGTATGTTGATACAAATTTAAGGTTATTTTTGTTACAACATATTGTATGTATATTTCTATTTTTGTTTGAAGTATTGTGCTTATGCTGTTCATGTGGAAATGTAGGGTGAAGTTCTAGTTTTTGAAAGCTATTTTATAAACAATATAGGATATTCAGGAAACAAAGATCAGCCTAGCTATAAATTTGATATGTTAGATATGTTCTCTAGATTAAATAGATATATTTTAGATAGATAGATGGTCTTCAAATCTTTCAAAAACCTATAGGATATGACATTTACAATGTTTTGTTAATTTAAAATTTTTCATGACAATGAGGCACATCTGCTTCTGGCAGCACCAATTTACTTCAGAGATGATGGGCATTGAAGAAACTCCTTATTGAGTTTGCTTTCATTGTGGCAAGGTTAACCACTGGGCAAAGAAACTGCTTTTACCTTTGACTACTGACAACGTGCTGTGAAGACTAGATATGCAGGACACACAGGAAAAAGACTGTTGAACTTTGCCAAAACAAAACAGGCTGGTCCTTCAAAATTCCTGCTTTACAGAAGAGTCTGCCAGATATTCTGCAGGAAACAGATAAAAGTGACTAATGAACTTTGCCAATACAAGGCAGGACAGTCTTTCAAATTTACTGCTTCATTGAAAAGTCTGCCAGATACTATAGTCCTGTAGGCTGAAAATGTTACAGAGGAATTTCAGGTGACTGTCCAGGCAGCCAAATGTCTCTGTTGTTAGGTTATATTACATCCTTCTGGGTCTTTGATGGAGTTGAAGACTAAATAGTTATAGTTGCAGTTTTCCTTAGCTATGATAGAAAGTAAATTAGGTATAAAATTTTGGATTCACTAAGATAGAATCGATAATGCATTATTTTTTCTAAATATGCTTACTATAAGTGGAAAGAATATTGTGAATGTAATCCTTACTTGAAAATTGTTATTGTATATAGTTTAACTATGTTTAAGTCAAAACCTTTTCATTTTTATTTAGACAAAAAGGGAGAAATGTTGTAGAATATGATTTTAAGGTGTGTTACTTTTGTTTATGTTGCATTTGTCTAACTCTGTGAAGCTGTGTTACTGTGCCTGTCCAAAACACCTGAAGTTCTAATAAAGAACTGAACAACCAATAGCAAGGCAGAAGAAAGGACAGGTGGGGCTGGCAGACAGAGAAATATATAAAAGGAGAAATCTGGGAGGAGGAAGAAGAAGAAAAGAGATAGAGAAGGTCAAAGAAGTAGTCAGAGAGGAAGAGGACTCCAGGGGCCAACCACCCAGCTACACAGCAAGCCATGGAATAAGAAACAAAGAAAGGTATAGAGGAATAGAAAAGGAAAAGCCCAGAGGCAAAAGGTAGATGGGATAATTTAAAGTTAAGAAAAACTGGCAAGAAACTAAGCCAAGCTAAGGCGGCATTCATAAGTAATAATCAACCTCTGTGTGTAAATTTATTTGGGAACTGGGTGGCAGCCCCCCCCAAAAGAGCAAAATCAAACAACACCTCCCTGTCTTCCTGTGGAATAGTGGAGTGTGTGTGTGTGTGTGTATGTGTGTGTATGTGTGTGCATTTTCCATCTTTGGTTTTTTTTTTTTTTTTGGCTTTTTCGAGACAGGGTTTCTCTGTGTAGCTTTGCGCCTTTCCTGGAACTTACTTGGTAGCCCAGGCTGGCCTTGAACTCACAGAGATCCGCCTGGCTCTGCCTCCCGAGTGCTGGGATTAAAGGCATGCGCCACCACCGCCCGGCACTTCATGTTTGTTTTTTGCAGTATAGCCCTTGAGAGTGTGTTGTATCTCTTCGTACTGTGTGAGACAAAATAGGATAGTGACTAACTGAAGTCTACTATTGTTAAAGTTTTTCATTCTCCTCTGAGCTATCTCTCCAGCCCCCAAGTTTTTCATTCTCAGGTGAGTTTTTGTTTGCTTGTTTGGTTGGTTTGGCTTGATATATTTTTATTTGTTTGCTTTCTGTTTTTGAGACAGGATCTCACTATGTAGTCCTTATGGCAAGCCTGGAACTCACTGTGTAGGCTAGGTTGGCCCAGAACTCACAAAAAGATCCACCTGTCTCTACAAGTGCTAGAATTAAAGGTACATTCTACCACACGTAGTCTTTAAATCTCCAGTCCAGGATTTTTCTTTCTTTTTAAATTACAATTCATTTTTATTATTTTAGTTAGATGTATGTGAGGAGGGAGCAGAATGTGTGTGTGTGTGTGTGTGTGTGTGTGTGTGTGTGTGTGTGTGTGT
>CABHPH010147390.1:0-15765 GCA_902168325.1 Peromyscus nudipes
AGTTTCTTGAGTTCTTTATATACTGTGGAGATCAATCCTCTGTCAGGCAAACTGAATTTTAAAAGGCTCCAAAGCTTTCACTGGAGTTTGCTGAGATTAAAGTCATAGCTTTAGGATAAATATGATGTTCTTCTGCCAGGGGTACAGCAGAAAATAAAGCAACATCATCCCGATTGTTCCGTGATGTCAAGGTATATTTAGGAATATGAGTCACACACAGTGTGCTAGGTTTAATAATCTGGGTGGGTGTGTGTGTGCTTATGCTCAGGTGTGCACCAGAGTGCCAGGTGTGGAGATGGGGACAGTTTTGGGGAGCCCATTTTCTTCTCCTGCAGTGGAGGAGTTCCAGGAATCAAACTCAGGTCTTCAAGCTTGTGTGACAAGCGCTTTGACCCATGGAGTCATCTTTTACCATGGACACTTTAGTTCCATATGGTGTCTCTAGCCATCTCTGTCATCCTGGAATTGTACCGATCTGCCGTCATAATTTGTTCATAAAATCAAATTGTTAAAGTCTCTTGGTTTATGGGCAGGGGAGGCAAGTCAGTTGGTAAAATGCTTGTCATAAGTCTTAGTTAGGGTTTCTATTGCTGTGATAAAACACTATGGGCAAAAGCAACCTGGGGAGGAAAGGGTTAATTTGGCTTGCACTTCATCATCATGGTCCATCATTGAGGCAGGAGCTGATGCAGAGGTCATGGAGGGGTGCTGCTTGCTGGCTCAGTCAGCTGTTTGAACTTCCCATTGGCAATGCCCTGCCCTTGGAGCAGGGTGCATATCCAGCTGCAGGAACCTGAGCTGAGGAACTGGAGCTAAAGGCCAGTTTTGCTTGAGCAGAACCAGACCATAGTGTGTTTGTCAGACATGGTCTCCCTGAAGCACCAGGCCTAAGGGCAGCAGCAGGGGCAGCCCAGGGAAATAGTGCTTATCCACGCAGCCCTCCCTGCGACTTCAGTGCAAGGATTTTAATTGAACTTGCAAGCCCAAGGAAATATGTTAAAAAAAAAAATTCTGACTCCATAACCCAGGCTGACTATCCTCCTGCTTCTGCCTCTGGGTTTCTGAAATTTGTTCCTTTTTTAAAGAACAATTTAAAATTTGATATGCATGGGTGTTGCCTGCATGGATGTGCACCATGAGGATGTGCGGTACCCACAGAGGTCAGAGGAGGATGTCAGAGCTCCTGGAGTTACAGCCAGTTGTAAGGCCACATGTGGAAGTGAACCCGCGTCCTCTGGAAGAGCAGGAAGTGCTCCTAACCAATGAGCCATCTCTCTAGCCCCCAAGGAAACACATTTTGTACAAAATCTGTGATTAGCGTTGAGGTATATGTCGTTATTGATTTAGAAATTTTACAGCAACTTAAACACTAAAACATAAGCACTTAAAACGTCCTCACAAACTTCATCTTCTAGGCTGGTGGCGGAGTTCCCTGCGACAGGCGGCCTCCTCACCTCATGGCAGTTCTACTCGGTGAAGCTCCTGAGATACGTCACCCACTACGATTACTTCATTGCCTCCTGTGAAATCGTATTTTGTATTTTCCTTTTTGTCTTCATAACACAAGAACTGAGAAAGATGAATGAGTTTAAGTCTGCCTATTTCAAAAGTATTTGGAACTGGCTAGAACTGCTACTTTTGGTGGTGAGTATATAGCCACAGTATGATATACGGGAATCACATCTGCTCCTGCCACGAGACATATAGAACACAGGATTTTCTATTCATCCAAGACTTATTTCAAAAGCTACAAGTATCAAATATAAATCAACTGTCATAGGGCAGTCTAATCCTACACCCCTAAAAGAGAGAAATCTGTTTTCTTTGATTTATCTGTTTCCCTCCTTCCCTTCCCCTCCTCTCCCTCTTCCCCCCCCTTCTCTTCTCCCTCCCCTCCCTCTCCAGGGTTGTTGTAGCCCTGGCTATCCCTGAACGTGCTATGTAGACTAAGGCTGGCCTTGAATTCACCGAGATCTGCCATGCTTCTGCCTCTTGGGTGCTGGAATTTAAAGTGTGTGCCAGTGTTGATATTGACTGCACATAAGAGGTCTTGATATCCATACTCTCAGCATGTACTCATGTGAGGCTTAGCACGGAGTGCTTATAGCCCCAGCTGCTTGGGAGCCCGAGGTAGGAGGCTGCAGAAGTTCAGGGGCAGCCTGGGCAACATACTGAGACCCGATCTAAAATTAAAATAGGAAAATGGCCCGGGAAGATGGCTCCGTGGATAAGAGTGCTTGCTGCTTAAACATGAAGACTCCAGTCCAAGTCCCCAGCACCCACGGAAAGAGGCTGGGAGTGGCCATGCACACGTGTAACCCCAGCACTGTGTGGGGCAGAAGCAGGAGGCTTGCTGAGCCCTGCTGTCAGCTCCAGATTCAGGGGAAAGCCTACTTCAGAGGAATAAGGAAGAGAGTGACGGAGCGCAACACCCAACATCCTCCGTGGTCTCTGCTTGCACACACAGGTGTATGCATCTGCACGCACAGATGCACACATCACATACCAAAAAGGAAAAAGCGCCCCATCTACCTTTCTAGTATCCCCAGGAATGTCTACAAAGGGCAGGGCATTAAATGTTAGGTTTGTGTAAGTGTTTCTGTCCAAGGAAACATTTCAAGTGGTTATAAATCTCCAATGCCTCAGATAACCTGGACCCAAAGTCGTCGTTCAGAGAGCTTGGTACAGCATTCTTTTTTCTTTTTTTTTTTTTTTTTTTTTTTTTTTTTTTTTGAGGGAGAGGGAGAGGGAGAGGGAGAGGGAGAGAGAGAGAGAGAGAGAGAGAGAGCTCGGTACAGCATTCTAAGGAGGTTTGTTTATGTCCATTGCAAGTTTTGTTTGTTTTTTTAGTATTCCACAGTGTGAAAGACTCCACTTTTGGGTAGAGTGATGCAGAAGCCCTCAGACCGTACAGTGACAGGCAGGCAGGTGAGGATGGCCAGGAAGTAGTGTTTCTCTTTATGAGACATAGTGACTCTATTCTAAGTGCAAGTTGAGCGCCTTCCATTTCTGTGATAGCTGTGTTCTGCATGGGCTAGCACTCTGCCAAGCAGAGAAAAGGTCAATCAAGACCACAGCTGGAAGGGCAAGCTGCAAAGGAGAGTGGCGAGGCCAAGGCTTTGTCCCGTTGTGGGTATTCGTTCCCCCTACAACCCTGGGGTATAATGCAGAAAGTCCACGGTTACTGAGAAAGGAACTGTTTATTAAAGGATTACATTGCGGGGAAACAACTCACTAACGCAGGATATGGCAAATTCAGTCGCAGAGTCCTGGAAGGCTGAGAACCGGTCCCAGCTGCTTCACGCCGCCTGATTCGGTCTCCACCCTCCAAGAGTGCGAGAGAGAAGGGACCCCTGTACCTGCTCCCCAAGTCTTAAACTAGCCAAGAGGCCACGCCCTAGGGGCTAGTACTCCAAAGTCACCGGTGGAACAAATACCCACTCCATTGTCCTGCTCGGCAAGCGGGGCTGCAGTTCCTGTAGGCTACATCCAGACCCTTGGAAGGCGGAAGGGTGGGCGCCTGTCTCCACCTGAAGGGCTTCCTCATCTCCAAGTAAAGCCTGCGGTCACTCGCTCACTCGCAGTTGCAGCCTATGGTCGTGTAGAGGTGGATTCACCGCTTACCAAGGCTTCCACAGCTGGAGACAATGTGACCTCACACCCGAAGGAAAGGGACAGCACGACACTGAGCTGCCCGCTACCTCGTGCTGTGATTGGGGCCGGAGACAAGGCGACCCAGGAAATTCTAAAAGCGGCTCAGGGTCAAAGCACAGAGAACTGCAGTAAGGCTTGCCGGGAGAGACATTTGTATGTCCTCGGACTCAAAGTGGGTCAAGTCTCCTTCTGAGTAGTCACGGCATGTGTTGATTGACAGGTGTCTCCTTGTGTTTTATACAAAAAGAAGACTTGATAAGGCACTTTTCACAAAATTATTTTGAACGCCCATATCCTATCTTTCCCTCTTTTTATTAGGCATTTGATGAACTTTTTTCATGTGTTTTTTCAAAGACTGAGAGAAATTCAGAGACAGAGATCGTCTCCACTGTGACCTTTGTCGTTTTCCCCTTTAGCTGTGTTTCCTGGCTGTCTCTTTCTACGCCTACTGTAACATGCAGAATTTTCTCCTACTCGGACGGCTGTTGAAAAACACTGAAAGTTACCCGAACTTCTATTTCCTCGCATACTGGCACATTTACTATAACGATATCATTGCTATTACTATCTTCTTTGCATGGATAAAGGTATTTAGATCTCATTTATTACATAATCCAATAGCACACGTGTACCAGTAAAACTCTTACCTTGTATGGAGGGGGAGTATCCCCACTAGTAAGTGAATTTTTCTTCTGTTTTTTGCTTTTCACTCTGTAGTCCCAGCTGTCCTGGAACTCGCTCTGTAGACCAGGCTGGCCTCAAACTCATAGAGATCCGCCTGCCTCTGCCTCCCAGGTGCTGGGATTAAAGGCGTGCGCCACCACCGCCCAGCAGTAAGTGATTTTTGAAAGCAGTTTGGCACACCAAGTGAAGGTACTTGCCCAAGCTTGGTGACCTGAGTTTAGTCCCTGGGAAAGTGAACCAATTCCCACAAAGTTGTCCTCTGACCTGTGCTCTGTGGTATACTCTCCCCACAACCCCACTACAACTATACAAATCCAAAAACAGTCATTAAAATATCAATTTGACCTTTAAATGATCCCTGACATCTTCAAACACCTTTGATTACTATTGTCTCCTTTTACTTAAGAATTCTGCTGAAATTGTTTCCTGATTCTAAGCAGCTCTGTTTGGACATATTGACTCTCGTATTCTATCTTTCAGATATTAAAATTCATAAGCTTCAATGAGACCATGTCTCAGCTGTCGTCAACCTTGTCCCGCTGCATGAAGGACATCGTGGGGTTCGCCATCATGTTCTTCATTATATTCTCCGCGTATGCCCAGCTGGGGTTCCTGGTTTTTGGGTCACAGGTTGATGACTTTTCCACTTTTCAAAATTCCATGTAAGCTCTTAGCCCAGGTGTCTTTGTTTCCTCACTGGGAAACCACAGTGATAAAGAACACTGTGATAAACAGTTCCTCGACAGCTTGGCCCTACAGTTCACTTAAGGCTACACGGCCGTCCTACTCAAAATGAAGTCTGTCTCTGGACAGTCAGACTAGGTGGTGGTACCTGCTTTTTAATCATTGGTAGGTCGTTAGAAAATAAGCTTTCACCGGAAAGGAGACTGTGTAATGTAAGTGGGTCCCAGTGTTCCCACAGCATTTACCCTCTGAGCAGAGGCAATCCCTGCTTCCCACAGAGGCTTCATCTCCAGAATATTGTTTTCCCATTAACGGCTCCTGCTGATGCGCCAAGCCTGTGTGTGCTTCACAGTAGCGTTCTGACAGGTGTGGCAGTGCATGCCTGTGACCCAGCACTCAGCAGGCAAAGGCAGAAGGATGTGAGCCAAGGCCAACCTGGGCTAAATAGCAAGACCCCGTTTCAAAATGACAAAAACATCTTAACATTTTAACACATAAAAAGAGGAAAAGGAAAGTACGGGGCACACATCTATATTCACAGGTCTCAAGAGACTAAGGGAAGCCAGGCATTGGTGGCACACACCTTTAATCTCAGCACTTGGGGGGCAGAAGTAGGTGGATCTCTGTGAGTTCAAGGCCAGCCTGGTCTACAAAGCGGGTTCCAGAGAAACCTTGTCTCGAAAAATTAAAAAAGGAGAGAAGGAGAGAGAGAAAGAAAGACTGACTGAGGCAGGAGGATCACAAGTTCAAGGCCAGCCTATCTAGTAGACCCACTATAAAAAACAAAAACAACAACAACAAAAAACAAACAAACAAACAAACCCAGATCTATGTGTATAAAGCAATCGGGAACAGACAACAAACCTTACAAAAATGTCCAAACTTTTCTTTAAAAATGAAACATTTCATGGATACAGTTGATAAGAGTGCTCGCCTGGCACACAAAAAAGCCCTAGGTCCAGTCCCCAGCACATGTACCTGGTGTGGTGGCTCACACTGGTAACCCCAGCACTGGGGAGGTGGACCCGGGAACTGGGAAATCAAAGGTGCGCTTAGCTACGTAGCAGGTTTGAAGCTAGACTGGTAAGCATGAGACAGTGGTTCAGAAAGAAGAGAGAAACATGATCCATTTTGTCGGTCTTTGAGACAGGATCTGACACTACATCCCAGGCTGACCTCAAGCTCACAGCAAAGCCCCTGCCTTAGCCTTCTGAGTGTTAGAATTATAGGGACAAGCCACCATGTCCAGTCTGGTATACAGTTTATCTCCTGTTGAGTAGATAGAACAACTTCTGTCTGTCTGAGGGAGATAATGTCCGTGGACCCCTCCCCCTGGACAGCAACAGAAAGTCCTAATACAGCACCTCTACCCCTTCAAGCTGGCGGCCCCTGCTCCACTTCAGGTCGTCTTTTATTCATGGATCCCATCCATGAGACAGAAGCCATGCTGGTTTTCTGTTTGTGGCTTATTTTTAACACGATGTCCTCCTCTTCCGTCCACTTTCCTGCCTGTGACAGGATTCCACTCTCCTCTGTGGCTCAGTGCTACTCCACTGTGTGTGGGGGGGCAGGAAAAGGGACAGGACACTCACCATCCCTCAACTACATCACCAGCTACCAAAGCACCTCTTTTTTCTCCTTGTGTGTACATGTGTGCTGTGCACATGATTTGTGTGGGCACGTGTAGACGTGTGTGCAGGCAGATGTACAGGTGGAGGCCAGGTGTGACATCAGGTGCTTCCTTGGTCTCTCTTCACTTTGTGGGGGGCGGGGGATATGCATGTAGAGGTCAGAGGACATGGGTGTCTATTTTCTCCGGCTTGGTGGAAGCACCCTGACCTGCTAAAACCTCTCCACCCCTCGGTTTTGTTTTCTGAGACACCAGGTTCAGTCTGTCACTGAACCTGGAGCTCACGTGTTGGCAGCCCACGAGTCCACCTACTTCTGCTCCCCCACCCCCCATCCCCACCCCCTCTCCCCCCAGCACTGGGATCACAGACGTGCACCTCCGTGCTCAGCTGTTACACAGGTGCTTGGGACCCAGGCTCAGGTTCTCATCTTGCATGGCAGACCCCTTCCCAGCTGAGCCACCTGCACAGCGCCCCCTTTGGGAGAGGGCGCCATGTAGTCTACAGAGACCTTAAACCGGCGGCGATGTAACGGAGGTCGTCCCCGAACTCCTGATCTCCTGCCTCAACCTCCCATGTGTTGGGATGGGAGCTCTACCATGCTCTGTCTGATTTTAGGGTGCTATGGCAGCATAATTAAAGCCAGAGGGGAGGAGCTGGGTTGTGGCTCTCAGTGTAAAGCACTTGACCTAGCATGCATGAGGTCTTGGGTTTCGTCCTCAGCACTGAAAAGGAAAGTCAAGAGCATATGCCTTATGCAGCCAGAAACATTAGCAACCCCAAGTTGTCATGCATATAAATGAAGAGATGGAACATTTTCTGATGGTTTTCTTTCTTCCCGTCGAAGATTTGCACAGTTTCGGATTGTCCTCGGAGACTTCAACTTTGCTGGGATCCAGCAGGCCAACTGGATCTTGGGGCCCATTTACTTCATCACCTTCATCTTCTTTGTGTTCTTTGTACTGCTGGTAAGAACAGCTCACCCTTTGTCTTCATCACAGACTAGTCACAGAGTTGTGGCCTTGCACACTTGGTCCCCAGTAGTGTGCTATTGGGGGAGAATTAGGTGGTGTGGTCTTGCTGGAGGACGGCTCGTGACGCTTCCTCAGCTTCCCAAGTAGCCAAACTATAGGCATTTGCTGCAGTACCCGTGTGTGTGTGTGTGTGTGTGTGTGTGTATGTGTTGGGATGCTGGGAATCAAACTCAGGACATTCTAGACAAGCACTCTAACACCGAAATATATGCCCACCCCTAAGTAAATTTTTATTGAAAAATCATCCGACTGTTTCTCCCCAGAACATGTTCCTGGCCATAATTAATGACACCTATTCTGAAGTGAAGGCTGACTATTCAATAGGAAGAAGACCTGATTTTGAACTTGGTAAAATAATTAAGAAGGTTAGTTAGCTTACTTTCCTAAATATAATTCTATCTTTTTGTTTGTTTGTTTTTGTTTTTGTTTTTCAAGACAGGGTTTCTCTGTGTAGCTTTGGTTCCTGTCCTGGATCTCACTCTGTAGACCAGGCTGGCCTCGAACTCACAGAGATCCACCTGGCTCTGCCTCCCGAGTGCTGGGATTAAAGGCGTGTGCCACAACTGCCTGGCCTAAATATAATTCTAAAGGACTTTGTATCACTTAAACCCTCCATGAGACAGGAGACACATGCCCTCCAGGTCTTGTTGAGAAATGGTTTCATGTCTCACAAGCTGCCTCAAAGTCACTGTGCAGCCAAGAATAATCATATGATCCTCCTGCCTCTACCTCCTGGGTGCTAGGATTCCAGGCATGCACCGCCATGCCCATGTGTTGCTTGGCATGGAACCTGGTTTCATACATGTAAGCTAAGCACTCTTATCAACTGAGCTACATCCCCAGCCCCTCTGGCTTCAACAATTTAGCCAAAATCATCTCAGAGTTCCACATCCCAAATACTGAATACAAAGCACTGTCAGGTGATAAATGGAAACTATTTTGTTGCTCCCAAAGGTTTGTCAAGTTAGATACTAGCAAATTTTCACGACCAAACTCAACTTTTGTATTCCCTGTCTTCCTCGCTCTCCTTCCTACATACACGGCAGTATTATTCAGTCTCTCCAGGCTCAAACATTGGACTTCCTGTCCTGTTGGCTTTCTGATAGTTTGTCCTCAGGGCTTGCAATTTCTCTCCGAAGATGCAGGTCTTGCTCACACTTGTGGAATCTCGAGGACCCTTTAAATTCTGCCACCAAGAGATCAGGGCTTTCATTTCCCCATACGCTAATATCCTCTTACATATTCTAGCCTGACCCCAGACCATTCCACTTTGGGTCTAGCAGATTACCTGGGCCTATCAAACTAAGGCCAATTTCTTCACTCAGCTCTCGCAAGCCTTCCACATCCCTCACAGTCCCAACCTGTCTTCAACTATCAGGAGCTAGAGTTTCTTCTACTTTTCTTGCCTCTGTATATTATACTGCAAGTCCCGGCTAATCGGTTGGGTTGGGTTTTGCTTGTTTGCTTTTGGTTTTCCAAGGCCTGGTCTCACTGTATGCACCTTGGCCTGGAACTTGCTGTGTGGACCAGGCTGGCCTTGCACTAACTGTAGTCCACCTGTGCCTCCAGAGTGCTGCTAAACTGAGCACTGTCTGTGTAACCCACATTCTCACTCTGCCTCCTGCTCACACCATCTCCTACCCCTGAAACGTCCTCACAGCTCTCCTTCCTTTCTGCTCTTGACAGTAGAACCTGCCCTGTCCTTTTTGACATCTAGCTCGTTTTCAGTTCTGTACCTCTCTTACCTTGTTATGGTTTTTATTGCTGTGATAAAACACCATGACTAAAATAAACTTGGAGGGGAACATGGTTATTTCTGCTTACAGTCTGTAGTCTATCATCCAGGGCAGTCAGAGCAGGAACTGAAGCAGGGGCCATGGAGGAATGATGTTTTTACTGGCACACTCAGCCTGCTTTCTTATACCATCCAGGACCACGGGCCCAGGGATGGCACTGCCCCCAGCAGGCCAGGCCCTCCCCATCAATCATTAATCAGGAAAATGCCCCATAGACTCCAGTATAGTTGGGGCATTTTCTCAGTTGAGGCTCCCTCTTTTCAAGTGACTCCAGCTCATGCCAAATTGACATAAAACTAGCCAGCACTCCTCCTGACCAGCTTGTACACCCTGGCAGTTAGTTCCAAGAGCACTTCCCAGAGGTCAGTAGCTGTGGTCCTGTGGGGTGTCTGGGAGTTTGTCTGTAAGAGAATACTGTTAAGATGACTCCCCACGGCCAGCTCAATTGTGGGGTTTTTATCTTTGATATCTTGAGTATGATGTTGGTTGTACACAGTAGAAGTGTTAACATACTTAAAGCAGTCCATCTTAACACTTTCCTTTTTTAAGATTTTTCAGTAGAGTGTTAGGTGCCCACTAAGACCAGGGGCCTTGGATCCCCGAGGCTGGAGTTGTGACTGGGAGCTGCCTGACGGGTGACGGGATCATAAGTCAGGTCCTCTGGAAGAACAGCTTGTTACCGTTAACTGCTGAGCCATCTCTCCAGCTCCTATATTAATATTTTTAAGTGTTTTTATTCTCCTCTCATATATTACACCCTGACTGCAGTCCCTCCCCCTCCCACTGCCCCTCTCCCCCAGATCTGCTCCTCCTCCTTTCCCTTTCGAAAAGGGCAGGCCTCCCAGGGCTATCAACCAAACATGGACTATCAAGTAGTAGTAAGACTAGGCGCATCCCCTCATATTAAGGCTGGATGAGGCAACCCAGGAGGAGGAAAGGGGTCCCCCAAACAGGCAAAGAATCAGAGACTGCCCCTGCTGAGAGTCCCTCAAGAAGGCCAAGCTACACAACCATAACCTATAGGCAGAGGACCTAGGTAAGACCCATGCACAGGCTCCTTGATTGTCGGTTCAGTTTCTGTGAGCCCCAATAAGCCCTGGTTAGTTGATTTTGTGTTTTGTTGACCCCTCTGGCTCCTACCATCTTTCCTTCCCCTCTTCCCCAGGATCCCCCAAGTTCCACCTAATGTTTGCCTGTGGGTCTCTGCATCTGTTTCCATCAGTTGCTGGATGAAGCCTCTCTGATGATAATTATGCTCGGCTCCTGTCTGAGTATGGCAGAGTGTCATTAGGAAACATTTCATTCATTTTTTTTTCTTTTTGCTGATCGTGTTTGGTTCTATCCTAGGTCTCTGGGCTGTCCAGTCTCTGATTCCTGGCCCTCCAGGCAGTGTCAGGGGTGGGTTTCCTCTTGTGGCATGGTCTCAAGCTGGACCAGTCATTGGTTGGTCACTCCCACAATTTCTGCACCATCTTTACCCCAGCACATCTTGCAGACGGGACAAATTGTAGGTCGAAGGGTTTGTGGCTGGGTTGGTGTCCCAGTCTCTCCACTGGCAGCCTTGCCTGGTTACAGAAGATGGCCAATTCTGGCTCCATATCCCCCATTACTAGGAGTCTTAGCTAGGGTCACCCTTGTAGATTCCTGGGGGTTTCCATTGCACTAGCTTTCTATCCTGCCCCCAGATTCCAGCTGTCTCTCCCTCCATCCTCCCCCCACCTGACCCCTCCTATTCCCGTCCCCACCCATCCCCACCGTGTTGATATTTTTAAGACTTCTGCATCACATCCCAGTGATGTCCCTGAGAGCACCCTTTGCTTTCACAAGGGCACGGTGAAAGGATCACGGCAGTGCCAGACATCTTTTTAGGCAGGAGTTCCTACAACTAATACGTCATAGTTCATGTGTCTTGACTGAAGGTGAAGAATGCGGGAAATAATTTCTGATGAATTTTAAACTCTTTTTAATTAACCCAGAGTTACCTTAATGTTCTCGAGAAACTCCGACTGAAGAAAGCCCCAGACAGTGAAGACAAGAAAATGTAAGACATTGAAATGTTTTCTATCACTTTCAAGTTCCACACAAAATGTCTTAGTCACGTTCCTGTGGCTGTGAAGGGTCACAAATGAAGCAACTTTCAGAGGAAAGACTGAGGCTCTCCGTTGCAGAGGTGAGGCCATGGCCATCATGGCAGGGAGCATGGCAGCAGGCAGCCGGCCTGGCACTGGGGCAGTGGCTGAGAGCTCACATCTGATCCACAAGCACTAGGCAGAGCGCGGACTAGGAATGATGTGAGCTTTTAAAACCTCAGAGCCTACCCCAAGTGACACACCTCCTCCAAGGCCACACTGAATCCTTCCCAACAGTTCCACCAACTGGGGACCCACATTCAAATGTGTAAGCCTGCAGTGACGTTCTCAAACCACCACATAGATGTTCAATGTGGGGTGGGGCTACATGCCGGTGAAACTCTTAGGTTGAAAATGCATTCAGCATCTTTAACCTACCAAAGGGTCCTAGCTTAGCCTACATACATTAAAGATGCTCAAAATACTAACATCAGTCTTCAGTGGGGCAATATCAGCTAACAGAATCCCTATCTGATAGTTATGTATTGTATCGTGTAATGTATTGGCTTTGTATCTCTAAAATTCACTAGCAACACTGCCAACTGTAGAGTGTCGACTGCTCCCCCCATGACCATGTCCATGGCTGACAGAGAGCTCTGCCCCCTGCACAGAATATTCAGAGTATCTTACCACATACTGCCCCCCTGGGAGAAGACCAAAATCCAAATTTTCAAGTCTGGTTTCTGCTTCTGCATCATGATGAAGTCAAGAAGGCCTAAGTTAAACTAAGGTTAAAATGGGAACATCTACCTGATTACAGGAGAAACAGTGAGCTAAGGTTGGAACACATTCTTTCTAACAGCCAGTAAGCCTGTTGATTTCTGTGGGGAAACTCTCAGTTAAAATCAATATGGACTACTGAGAAGTAGTCCAGGGGCAGAGGACGTGCCCGCCTGTGAGGCTCTGGACACATCAGAGGCCCTGGATCTGGCTGGCACCATTGAAAACAGAGCCCAGCCCATATTTTGTCACTCGGGAAGGCTGACAGGAAGACAGGAAAGTCCCTTGCACAAGTATAAGGCAACTTTAGTCCACATGCAGTACACAGCTCATTCAACTCTCAAAAACATTTCACAGCCACACTTAGGAACAGGACTTATGCTTAACGTGATGCCTTCGTTTCCTAATGGAGAGAAAGTGAATTATTTTACAGCTAGTCCCAATGAATTTTCTTAATGAGCAGCATTTGCCATGAGAAAGGAGACAGTCCAGCTCCTTGCTGGGGACCTCACTGCTCACGGTTCACTGCCTTTTCTTCCTCTCATGCTTATTTTGCATTTACAGGAGGAAAACTACTGGGGATTTGGCCCACCAAGCCAGAAAAGAAGGCTTTAGTGAAACCGTAAGTTTTGTTGTTTGTTATTTTTTCGAGACAGGGTTTCTCTGTGGAGTTTTGATTCCTGTCCTGGATCTCGCTCTGTAGTCCAGGCTGGCCTCGAACTCACAGAGATCCACCTGCCTCTGCCTCCCGAGTGCTGGGATTAAAGGCGTGCGTCACCGCCACCCGGCTGAAACCGTAAGATTTTAACTGATTTTTCTAAACACAGGTGACAGCTTTATTAGTTCCGATTAATAGAAATAATTTATACTGACAGTTGTCACCTCCAGCACACCTCTCAGAATCAGGAGCCTTTCTCATTTATGACAGGGCACAGCAAGCTGCTTAAAGAATACTGGAGATCTATTTATAGAATTTTAGTTAATAGATCATTTCTATTAAAAAGACCCATGTCAATTTTGACCAATCTCGGGATTTTTTTTGTGCATGTATGTGTGGGTATGTTTGTGTGTGGATGAATACGTGCACAGACCAGAGATGTTATCTCTGGGAGGCCATCCACCTCCTTTAACACAGGGTCTCTCATCAGCCTGAGCTCACCAAGTAGACCAGACTGCTTGCCAGTACGCTCCAAAGGTCCTTCTGTGTCTTCATCCCCAGCCCTGAGATTAAACAAGTGTGCACCATCACAGCCAGCATTCTAAAAAGATTACGTGTATATCTGCACCCACAGTATGACCAGCCTGGTCGTTTAGTAGTTAACAGTACTAGTGCACAAACTCAGGAGCTGCAGCTAGCAAGTTTCCGGTCGGGGACCATATTGGAGGTGATCAGAAGCACTCCACAGGATCTACTCGGCTGCCTTGCAGTCATTTCTGGGCTAAATACACTTAGTAAATTCACATGAAGTTGCCCTAGTCCGCAGTGTCCTTGTTTTCTACACTCCTTTTGTGGGTGTGCGTGGGTGCACATGCTCAGGTGTGCAGATGGAGGACAAAGCCAGCACCTCGGATTTCCTCGCTTGAGACAGTTTCTCTGAACCTGGAGCTTACTCGTTTGTCTAGACTAGCTGGCCAGCAAGCTCGTCTCGGCACCCACAGGACTGATTACAGGGACATGATGTCACAGCGTAGCTTGTGACCTGGCTGCTGGAGATCTGAACAAGTCCTCATGCCTTCTGGCCAGTGGTCACCGCGCTAGCTTTACCCAGCCTCTTGTAACACCAGCAGTCAAGTGCGTGCGACCCACACCTGGCTTACAAAAACACTTCTGACTCACACCTGGGTACACCCCTTTCTCCTTCCCTAAGGCTGTTCCTATTACCATACACATTTCATTTTTTCCACCCTAAATCTAAGAAAAATGAGGTAGGGAGGGATGGCTCAGCAGATAAAAGCACCTGCTATCAAGCCTGATGACCCATGTGGCCCTGCAAGTTATCCCCAACATGCACCACTGCGTGTGTGCCACACACACTGACTGTAATAGTGTACTTGAAAGTCAATGCTGCAAGAACAGTTCATAGGAAGGACTCTTTAGGTCAGGAAGGGGCACTAATACATTTTCTAGTGAGAGACTTGTATTGTGGTACATGGCACTGGTACACAGGCCATTGACCAAGGCAGGGATTATTTAAAGGGTCACATCTGTGCAAGTCTGGCAGAAAAGCTGCTGGGAGGGCGGGCAGAGATGCATTCTCAAGTACACTTTGAGGGGGTGGGGTGTAGCACCTGCAGAGCACGAGGGAGACCCTGGGCTCAACACTCAGCACTGAAGGAGGAAGATGGACAAAAGAATATTAGCCTTGACAGATGAATTAAAACCAGGAAGAGACTCAGATCAAAAGGAAGAGGCAGCAGGATGAAGTCGTAGATGAGACCCGAACCCTAACATCTGTGCTGCACATCTCACAGCCCAGTCTTGTGTGGTGACTTTGCTGACACAAACACCCAAGCACCAGGCCGTTGGAAGCCTGTGATCTTTAGTAGTCTACTTGGGAGTCTTGGACATATACAGACTGCTGCCCGTACTTGTCCTCTAAATTGACAGGAGATCCAAGGGGCAGAGCAGATGAAAGCGTGGAAGGAGAGGCTTGAGAAAAAGTATTATTCTACAGAAATTCAAGATGACTACCAGCCTGTCACTCAGCAAGAATTTCGAGAGTAAGCATTTGCTCCATGCACCAACATGTACCAACTGTGGTACCTGGGACACCAGGATATGCAGACTAAGGACACAGTTATACTGAGCCAGAACCACATTGCTATACCTAATTCTTTCATTCTCTGGAGTTCCAAAATTAAAGCACACAACTCCATTTGCTTAGACAGTGAGACCAGCACACTGGAGAGCTGGCTCAGTGGTTAGGAGCACAGGCTGCTCTTCCCCAAGAGCCACATGGCAGTTCACATTCTAATTCCAATCCCAGGAGAGCATATGCACCGGGTGGGCATGCACATGGTGCAGACATAATACATACATGCAGGTAAAGCACACACATACATTTGAAAAGGTGAGGCAAATGTTCCACCTCTAGATTAGAGGGCGCAGCAGGCCTGTTCTCCCAGCTTCCCATCAGTACTGCAGATCACTGCCCTGGAAAATGTGATCAGGAGCTTGTCATCCTAGCTCCCCATCAAAGCACACCACAACAGGCATTACTAAACTACTGCCTACTGCACAGAACTGCCATGCATCTCTCTAACTGAACTCTCTCCTAGACTCTTTTTATATGCTGTGGAGCTGGAGAAGGAATTGCACTACATCAGCTCAAGACTAAACCAAGTGATGAGAAAGCTACAACAGTAAGAGTGGAGGTGAGACTCGACGGGACCAGTGCTCTGGCACAGACTGTAATGCTAATAGTGGAGGTGAGAC
>CABHPH010147391.1:0-24078 GCA_902168325.1 Peromyscus nudipes
TTAGGACCCCATGGGCCTAGACAGTAGAATCAGCAAGACACAGGAATAAAATGAACTTTTTTTTGTTTTCTTGTGTGTGTGTGTGTGTGTGTGTGTATGTGTGTGTGTCTATTCAGAGATAGCAAAACTATCAACCTAGATTAAAAACAATCTATAGCATAATGGGTGTGCGTACATTGGAATACATTGATGATGCAGTTTATAGTAACATCAACAATAGTAAATAGCTAGGACTAAATCTGGCAGAATCTTTGCCCTTTAATCTGGATTGACAGCATGGTTGTACTAAGCTCAGTAAAGCACAGCTCTGTGTGTGTGTCTGCTATGGCATTTCCAGAGATGCCGAGATCCTGAGTCTCTGGCCTAATTGGATGGTTTAATTCACTGATTACCGCCCCAGTACACACACACGCCCCCCCCAAAAAAAAATAAAGATCACTATAGTTGGGAGGTAGTAGAACTAGGCAAAGTAATAAGGACTACATGGAGGAAACAGGTCCCTGAGTTTTATCTTTGGATGACTTACGTTGTGCAGGTTCTGCTTTCTGGCTGTCACATGGAGTTGGTCGCCCATGCACCTGCCCTACCGCCCCTTCATGTCATAAGTTTTTCTTTTAAACATGAGATTGTCACTCAGTTGATTATTCACTGCTACTATGTGAAGATCTTTGGAAGGTTTTTAATGACCAATATGATGATTAATTCTAATCCAGAATAAATATAATAGCCCTCCACTTCTCACTTCTATGACAAGTTTAGTAATACACCATGGTGGTCATCGAAATGCTGAAGAAAATGATGTGGCATTTAACAACTATAATTGTTGCACGAATTCTAAATGGTCTTACAATAAAAACTTGGAGCCAGATACCAGGGTGAAAGCTGAAAGATCAGAGAAGCAGAGCAAGCCACAGGCACCACCTCTTACCTCACCAACTCCTCAGCCTTAAAGAGCGCTGTTTCCTGTCTCCTCTTGCCTTATATTCCTTTTTCTGTCCAGCCATCTCCTCTTGTCTCAACCTTCCTAGTGCTGGGATTAAAGGTGTGTGATCTCAAGTGCAGGAATTAAAGATGTGTGCCACCACTGCCTGGCTCTTTTTCTCTTTTAGACTGGATTAATCTCATGTAGCCCAATGTGGCCTTGAAATCACAGAAATCAGACAGATCTTTGCCTCTGCCTCCCGAGTGCTAAGATTAAAGGTGTGTGCCATCACTGGCTGACCTCTGTGGCTAACTCTGTCGCTAGCTCTGTCCTCTGATCTTCAGGCAAGCTTTATTTCCTAGATTACAAACAATATATCACCACATATAATTAGGTATTTCAAACAACAATTGTAAAAAGGAATAGCCCCAAGTGGCTTATGTCCCAGGAAATTGTGTATTTTGAATAAATGAAGAAGGAAAATCAGTTATCTAACAAAACCAAATTTACTTTAATATCTCAAATTTGAACAAGGGTAATATTTTCATTGACAAAATCAAATCAGACACTGGATGCCATATTTGCAAATAAAATCCTGGGAAGTCATAAAAGCATTCCTAGAAACCAAGCCCAGGCCACTCTCCACATTCAAGACTCTAGGCTTTTTTTTTTTTTTTTTTTTTTCCCTCTGAGACAGGATTTCTCTGTGTAGTTTTGATGCCTGTCCTGGATCTCGCTCTGTAGACCAGGCTGGCCTCGAACTCACAGAGATCTGCCTGACTCTGCCTCCCGAGTGCTGGGATTAAAGGCATGCGCCACCACCACCCATCTCTAGGCTTCTTAAGAATCTAATTTCCATTTAAGAATTTTAATATGTTGGTCAAAGTATCTGGTTTTTGAACAAATTCCAAACCCACCCTAACATATGACATGTGCCTCAGAACACTAGTGCTGATAGAAATACTTGATGTTTTTAATGTGATAACACGGACAAGGAACTTTGATTCAGGAGGCATGGGATAAGTGTTTCAGAACTCAGATGTTTTTCAATTTTAGAATATTTTCATATATTCAACAGGATGTAATTGGGGATGAGGCCCAAGTATAAACACAAACTCATTTATGCTTTGAATACAATTTATAAACCTATATTTTTAGTGTGCCTGAATTCTAAATGTAACTATCTTGGAAGTCAAGGTGTAGAGTTTTTAACCTGTGAGACTCTACTGTCACTCAAAAGTTTTAGATTTTGAAAAAGAATTGTGGACTTTATTAGAATAGGAACATTTAGCTTCTCCTATCTTAGACCCCAGAATCCACCAACAAAGGACTGAAGCCAAAAGAAAGGCTGTGGCTTTTTGAAATGCTTTAAAAACATTTTTAATAATTTCTTTTAAATTGGCTATCCTGATAAGGAAATCACAAAAATTAATTTAACTCTAACTCTATTAATAAACCTAAAGTGAAACACTTAAAAAAAAATCACAAATCTATTTACTACAGTTGAAATGTTACAATTCAAGTAAAATTACCTAATAACAAAGGATTTGTATTACTTCATTCCCTAGATTATATAGTTTTTGATTAAAACCAAGCTATATCAAATTACCTTCATAAAAATAATTATTAATGACAGAATAGGTAGCTACTAAATGATTTTCAGGTATTTATTTAAATATGTTGACAGTAAGATATTTAAAAAGTAGACCCCAATAACAATTATTTATATACGGTAAGGCATTCTCATTACATATATCATGTATATCACTTGTCAAATTTCTATTTTGTTAGTTCATTTTATGATCTTATTATTGCTTATTTATTTATTTCATGATGAATGGAAACTCCAAAATACTTAAAACTTCGGAATTGAAACTTTTCTGGGTTGTTTTTCCTATGAGGTAAATAGGTGGCAGGATGGAGGAGTTTTCCTAATCTAATTCATATTAAAAGGTAAGCATATGTATTCGGTCAGTTATGGTCTGATAATAGTCAAAAGACTCATTTTAGGTGAATCAAGAAGAAAACATTAATGAGTGCATTTTAAAAGCTGTCCTTGGTGACCCACCACTTTTACATTGGTACATGGACAAGCAGTATATCCTTCCATCACTGCCCCTTTAAAATGATGGTACTAGGAGTATAAAGTAGCTATGAAGAACAAATGTGAACAGCAAATGTGGGTGTTGAGTGAGGTAACACATATGAGAAGGATCATAGAAGTTTGTCAGATCATTTTGTTACTACCACAGTAAGGGGTAAGGCTCAAAGAGTACACATCAGATGAGACTTAAAATGTAATGATGATGGATGACATTTCTTGAGCACTAACTTAAGCACTTTTCACTTAGGAATTTAATTCTCAGCTAAACTAAGAAAGTAGATACCATTAGTGTCTCCATTGTACAAAAAATACTAAGGAACAGAAAACTTCAATCATGAACATAAAGTCTCACGTCTGGAAAGTGATGGCTTCGAGACAAATGTCTTCAGCTATTCTGCTCTACTGGACAGCTTTGATTTTTATGCTCTGTAATGCATGGCTGTTGCTGAGCCTGGAAGAAGCTGTGTTCAGGAAGGGTAAAGGGTACTTGACACTGTTTAAGTCCTCAGTCTTCTGCGTTCACAGCAATTTATGATTCCTTTATGTAGCAAACTCCATGTAATAAAAAGGCAAAAGCATTAATTAATATGTAGTTTGGTGACATTCTATACTGTAAGAAATCAGAAGATATATATGCAAAGGGTATACACTTTACTGTGAAACACTAAGTTATTAAAATATATCTGAATGTAATGAATCAGTAATATATAGTAAATAAGGTATCTTTATACAGAGCAAAATTATATACTGATCTGTTGGCAAAAATTGACTATAGGCCCAGAGAAACCAAACTATCTCTCCTAGGAGTAGTGATTTAATCTTCAGTAATTCAGAGTTTGTGAAAACTTTATGAAACACAGTACCACTTAAACTTTTTTCTTTATTTAACCATCTATACATCTTCCTGAAAAGGATAGAGTTATCACTATTAAATAACTTACAGTCATAGAAAAATAACACTCAACTCCTAAAACTATGGTAATTTATTATATAGTGATATCTGATGTTCTACATAAGTTCTAATTTTTTAATGGAACCCTATCTGTTCCTCATTTTATTAATTTCTGAAATGTTGCATACAGAGATGTCTCAGTCAGTCAAGTCACAGCCCTGTCTTGTAAGCATGAGTAACTGAATTTGAATCCTCATACCCACATTAAAGCCAGGCACCAGGGATACAGTGTGTCTGTAATCCTAGTGCTGGCAGGTTGGAGACAGGAGGATCCGTGAGGCTCACTGGCCAGCCAGTCTTTCTGAATTGGTGAGCTCCAACCAAGTTCAGTGAAACACTCTGTGTCAGCAAGTAAGGTAGAGGGAGTCAGATGGAGAAAGACACCTGAAGTGGACTTCTGGCCACCAAACAAACGTGTACACTCTCGTGTATGTACACCATGCCAACACACAAAGAAAGCTACTTGTGGTTTTTTTTCTTCTTTGCACAAATTATAAGGTAGAATATCTTTTACTCAATAGTGAGACTATTAAAAGTAGAAGTGGATTCATATATTAAGAATGATTAAAATCATGGATTCTCTGAAGTTCATGTCAAACCTCCAGATGCATTTAGAATCATTTAAATTTAAGAAACAAAACCCAGAAACATTTTCCAACCTATGTGTCATCCTTTCTTAAAAAATGGAATGAAAAGTAGTAAAAACACAACTAGCTTATAGTTATAAAAAAAAAACCCATCACACCATCTGCCAAACACAGCCAAATTACTGTACTTGATTCCATAACCACAGAAGTTTATTTAAGTCAGAGGGCTAGAGAGATTCAGTTTTTGGATAATTTTTAAATCTTGGATAAGAACAGAAAAATATAACTTAAATGAGTTATTTCAAGATGTCAAACATCACCAGGATTAATATCTTTTTTGTGGTAAAACTATCACAATCCTGACTAATCTCATGATATTTAGTCATAGCTATATTATATGTACAAGTCATAATAATTGGTTTATCTTTCCACCGGTTATCTCTTAACACTTTCTATAAACACCTTTCCTGAAATAATGATCACTTTTCCTACGTTTTCCTGGTTCCTTTGGGACAAAAACTGAGTAAAAACATAACTGAATTGGAAAGCTTGTGCAGCTGTATATATACATTAAGAAACCACTACAGATAAACTACATGGTAAATAATCATCATCATTCTACATCAGCTAGATCTATGTATCTGAGAATTTTAACCTCATATCTAAACATAGGTGTATGTGTATTTACCGTGTATATATACATCACCAGAACAAATTCTTCCATGAGAAACAGAATCTCTATAGTATTCTTTAGATTTTATTGACATCGGTTGCTACTGTAATACAACCCTTTTTATTAGTTGTTTGAGAGTTTTTATAGACGACCTGGCCAAAACTGTATTAAAAAGAGCATAGGAAATGAAAGCCCAACAGAAAACTTTTCAGCTTAAGTTTTTCAAGTTTTAGTTTTTATTAGTGGGGTTTTTTAGTGTCATTCTTGGACCTGAAACTGACCTGTTGTGTTTTGAGAACCAAATGAATTAAAAAAAAATCCACAAGTTTTAAAAAAATAAAAATAAGAATTTTTATTAAGGATGAAATGATAAATGTTAAATAATGAGATGAATGAACTCAAGCAACTCCGATTTCATATAACATGGAGACAGACAGAAATGTAACAAAGTTAACCAGTGAGTTTCTGTATAAAACGGGTGGCAGGAGGTAAGGCACTGTGAAGAGATGGGTATGGAGTAAGGGGACTCAGTGACTATACCAGAGCTGACAAGGAACCACAAAGTCTGTGAGTAAGGCCTAGTTAACTCCCACTTTATACTAGGGGTCATCAAAACCATTTCAGTTCAGAGCGAAAAACAAACCAACCTTGGACTTGTTAATACTATTTTTTTTCAAATTTAATTAACCTTGTGAGTTTTTATTTACGAGTTGAACTCAATCTCTGAAAATGGATGTCTTCCCTTCTAAACTTTAGTATCTTACTTGACAATAGAATGTGATTATATCAGCAGTCATAAAAACCTATACATTGTGTGTTTCTACCAAGAGATTCAGAGAGCAGGTTAATTGGTGTTTCTAGGAGCATGTGATGGGAAGGAGCGTTAAATCAGGAACCTGAGGAAATGTTCTTGAAGTGGTGGAAATGTTCTGTAACCCAATTTTCTGGATGTTGCAGGGCTGTATGCATTTGTCAGAATTTATAAGATTGCTTACTTTCAAATGGCAAACTTTTAAGTAAATTACACCACTACAAAGGCAATTAAAACATTTTTAAAATCATGAATAAATGCTTACCTGCATTGAAGATAGAATGAGAAACCATTTGTTTTAAGATTGTATTGATACTAATTTTGGAAGTCATAAAGTTTCTTAATAATGTCCATAGCAAAATCAAAAGGGCTGTATTGTAAAGGCTAATTGGATAAGATTTTTGGTTTTTTGAGACAGGGTTTCTTTGTGTAGCTTTGCGCCTTCCCTGGAACTCACTCGGTAGCCCAGGCCGGCCTCGAACTCACAGAGATCCACCTGCCTCTGCCTCCTGAGTGCTGGGATTAAAGGCGTGCGCCACCACCGCCTGGCTTGGATAAGATTTTTGTGAAATATGAACATGGAGAAAAGATTAGTTCTAAAACAACTTATTGTTTTATTTGGTGATTTTGAACAGTTTGTAGCTAATTCAATAAATATTTTACATTGCCTCTCTTAGTTTCTTCTACCCTCTTCCTGGTAACTACTGGTCTGTTTCTGGCACTACATTTTTGCCTCTTCTAGGATGTTCTGTAGGTGGAGCACCCATGGCTGTATGAGTGTGGTACTGGGTTTCTTCATTTAGCATAATGCTTTGTTTAGACATATCTGTATTATCTCCTTGACAGTTCTAATAACTTACTTGATTAACTGAGGACAGTACTTTAAAAAACATACTAGTTGGAAAAAAAAAATTACCTCACAGTCAGACATTTATAAACTTCAGTATGTGTTAAGGCAGTGGTTCTCAACCTTCCTAATGCTGTGACTCTTTAATACCGCTCCCCATGTTGTTTTGATCTCCAACCATAAAATTATTTTTGTCGCTACTTCATTAGTGTAATTTTGATGAATCGAATGTAAATATCTCTGTTTTCAGATGGTCTTAGGCAACCCCTGTGAAAAGATAGTTCCACTGTGTTAAGTAATGATGAACACCTTTACAGTCCAGTGAGTTGTTTAGCTGTCTTTGGTTCTGCTTGGTATATTGTATTGCATTTGGCCATTTTCATATCTGTAAATTTAATCAGTTGGCATTCCTTTTTATTTGTCACAACTAAAATTGTGGGCTTAAGATATATGTGTAATAAATAGTAGACAGGAAACGTTTTGTTTTTCGTTAGTTGATTTTGGGTCATGAGGCATTTTTATCATGTTTGATAGGATTTATTCAGTAGTGTGTCAAGTGGTGAACATTTTTATAAGCTGTTTGTAGATGTATATGATGCTGTAACATACACATTTAAGCTAGGATAAAATGTAATTCCTATTTAATACAAAATGTAATATAAAGGACATGGGTGGGTGGTCACCAGAACTTTCAGGAGGATCATAGGTTAAAAGTAGAAAAACTGTTCTGTTCATGACAAAGAAAGTCCTTGTGATACTAAAACAACCATCATTGAAAATGTCACATCACAAAACAACTTGAGATTTCTTTTTAAATAAAATCTTTTCCCTTCTGTCAATCGTTAGGTTGAGCTAACTGGTTAGGGTATGCAGTCAGTGCACTGACTGCCGAGAGGGACAGGCGACTTGAGTTTTCTTAAGTGTAGTCTAAAAGCTTTCCACTGATGCTTTGGCACATTTTTACATCTCTAAAAGCATTTGATGGAGAGTAAAGCTTCTCAGATTCATGGCTGTTTTTCTTTCTCAAGTAGAGTTTAGTTTTCATATGGAGTGTCAACACTTGAACTAAAACCTTTTGTCTCTCCTCACAGAGGCAATGGACAATCATAAAAGCTTCAACTAAACATTTTTACAGACTATCACTGTCCTACTAATCGTTAAGATAGGTGTTGGAATTCTTTCTAAGACTGCTGTGTCATGCAAGTATTTTTAATAGTGCAGGTTGCAAAAATCATTTGGTGGATTGAGTGACAGCCAAGCTCCCTTACAACAGATAGTATGATTTGGAAGATATCTCATTGGGTTATAAGAAGAATTCATGCCCATCACAAGGTAGAAGGTGATCAGAGCAAATCTTATATTTGTAGATCTACAGAGTATATATACTTTAGTGTTACTTGTCCAAGGCATTTAGGAAGCCAGTATGCATGAGAAATAGTATTTGTCGATAATAAGTTAATATTGGTAAATTATAATTAAAGTCTGGGACATACTCATTTTTTCTTCTAGGTTTTTCAGTTGTTTTTATTATAAGATCCATTAACCACCTTGTGTCTTATCTCTTTAGTATAGGCCACCAATTTTCAGTTATATCCTAGGCTTTCAGATTATTTGGAGATTGATATATTTGCTTCTGTTAGTAAACAAAGATACAATGAATATTGGGTTGTTCAGTCTGTTCTTACCTCAAAGCTGCCGTGAAATTTCAATTGCTCCTCTGTGTCTTCAGCAGCTGTTTACATGTTTCATGTTTGCTGACTTGACTGCACACTGTTGTATTCTGTTTGGTTTTATATCCGTGAGGTCTAACTAAAAAGACGGTGTATATTATTAGATAAATTCAGAATGAGGGAGAAGTCAGTCATGGTATTGTACAGGACCTTCCGTTTATTTCATGAAATCAAATAAAGACAATTAAAAGAGGCAAAAGTGATTAACGAAGTATAAAAAACAGAACAAAACAAGCTTGAAGAAATTCCAAAACTGCTGATAAAATAATAATGAAATTAGGTATAAGAAATGGTAGAGTTGAGATTCTTCCATATATCAGCTCTGTGGCTTTGAGAAAGTCATTTACTTCACTTTCTTTATTTATAAAACAAGTGGCAGGCAACTGTGATCTGCAGTCACCTTTCAGGTCTAAACATCCATAATTCATTCCTAGATCTGATACTTAAAAGAGAATGTGCAGAGAGAGAGGGAGAGGGAGAGGGAGAGAGGGAGAGACACGGAGGGAGGGAGAGAGGGAGAGAGAGAGAGAGAGACAGAGACAGAGAGAGGGAGGGAGGGAGGAAGAGAGGGAGAGAGAGACAGAGAGAGGGAGAGAGAGAGAGAGAGACAGAGAGAGAGAGAGAGACAGAGAGGGGGAGGGAGGGAGGAAGAGAGGGAGAGAGAGAGAGAGACAGAGAGACAGAGAGAGAGAGACACTGACAGACACACTGACAGACAGAGAAACAGAGAGAGAAATAGGACTAGCAGACCAATTTGGTATCAGAGGGGCTGGTGCTTAAAACTAGACAGCTAGAGAGTGAGAACTGCTATTAATATTCCTGAGACTTTTTGGCTGGCAAGATGGAAGGAGAGAACCAATTCTAGAAAGATGTCCTCTACCTCCCTCACAAATGCTTTGGCACACACTTCCATCAATAATATGTAATAAAATTTTTAAAGAAAATTTTAAAATAATGCATAATTGTTTTAGGATACAAAAGGAAAAACTAAAAATGAACCATTTAAATGTAGACATAACCACTAATATTTTCTACTTTAAAATATATATACATATTTCTACAGTTTAATTAGTGGTATATACAGGTCTGTGCTCTGCTGCTCCTCCTTAATCTGTCATTAACTTTCCCTAAAAACATTAGTTTTCAAAATCTTAATTTGTAGTAGATGCATCATAGTTGATTAGAAACTGAGCAATTCAGTTGTAACTGTTTTGTTGGACATGAAGTTATTTTGAACTTTTCTATTTCTGTTTTTGCATTTTCCTACACCTCTGTTTATTATTGTTGAACAGTTTTCTGAAAATGGTGTTCTTTGATCAAATGACTCTTGATTCGTGTGTCTAGGAGTCCTTAAGGAGTTCTTTTATACCCCACTAGTATTATATAAGAGCTACTGTTCCTCTATATTCTTGGTATCGTTTTGTACTACAGTTTTTGAACAATGTACAGATTTTCATTAATAAGAGGCTCTGAGTTCTTTATAAGGCCTTGGACTGAGAAATATTCAACTTACTGTAACAACCACTTTTACAGTTTTAACATTTTCTGCTCTAATTCCACCACTGTGCCAATAGAACTTTTTATGTCATATAGGCTATTGTGTGTTCTTGGTTTTCTTAGCAAATCTTTTTTATTATATGCTTGTAGATGATGACATATTTCTGAAGTACTTAAATAAATTTATCTTAACCTGTATGTTAAATGTTATTACCCCCTCACTCTTACACTATTTTGCCCAACCCTTCCAGAGTTATAGGTTTCCATTATGTTCCATTTAAAGTATTTCTAACATATCAGTTAATGTATTATCTGGTGTATATTGGTCCGTGTTTTAGAATTAGTTTTGCATGATTAAACTGTATTTCCCCATTGTGTGAATTTTTAAATATTTGAATTTAAAGTCAGTTGTTAAAGATCCTTAATTGAAGTGCTTACATATATAATCTAATAGTTTTACCTAGTGTTTATGCTTTTAAGTCTGTTTTGGACTTATAAGTAGAGAGAAGACAGAATGTATGAGAGCAGAAAAAGTAAGGACCCTAATATTGCCCTAACATTGTGCTTTAAAGACAAATGTAGATGGAAAATCACTCATTTATTGTGTAAGCAAAAACATTGTGAACATTTTCACATTTGATCTGTTTAAAGAAAAGGTCCTAAGCTTTTGAGGTGACGACAGGGAAGTTTTCCAGGCTAGCTGGCATGCCTCTGGCAGAGACTTAATAGACCAATATTACCTTGATAAATACACAGTTGATAGATGTAATGAGTTTTGGCAAAATGTTATCATGGCATGTTACATCTATCTGCACAGTAGAAGAAACAATTGCAAAACTTGGGTTAATCTTTTCTGAGCAGTGAAATACTTTGATTTAGTTCATTTCCCAGTCATTATGTATATCAGATATCCTTTCCTCAATGCTGAATCATATAGCTTCACTTGATACCTATCACCTGATGAACTTTTTCTGTAACCTCAGATCCTTAAGTCAAAATTGCTGGTGCTGGCATGGTAGGATTGGGACTGGTGAATTTAGCATTCCCTATTTGTTTCCAGCTGGTAGCCAATATTAGGAGCGTTGGGACCAATATTAGTAGGTTAGGACTAATATTAGTAGCACCATTAATAAACTTAGCTCTGGAATATTTTCTATGCTGATGCAAAATTAACGTTCTCTTTGTAAGTTAACCATCTCAGATACTTTGTTATGAAGATGACTAATACCTTGTTGTCTTCAGGGTAAAGGTTAGTATCCTTCCTTGCTTGAACACAGGTCCATTAGGAATACTGCTTACTTTCTCATAAGCTCAGCTCTTACTATGCTTTCATGTTCTTATGGATTCTGCCACATTGTCCTGATTTCCAGGTTCTGCTGTTCATTTTGCCTACCTGTTGCCCCACCATATTTGCATATGCCACTCAGTCTTGTGCAGGTTTTACTTCTCACCAGCCAGGTAACTCATGCGGATCTCATGTATCCTTCCACCCACTGCTTCCTACTGGCCCACTCATTTCTGATTTTCTTAACTAGTTCATATGCCCCTGGCACTCAGCAAGGCAAACTTCTCCTTTGTAATACATGTCACATTTTTGCTTTGTTTTGTGTGGGTTTATTTCACGTCTTTATCCTCAGGTAGGCTATAAACAGGGGCTTTTGTATCATTCAGGTACCCATAATAAGATAGTTGAACTCAATAAATCTCCAATAAAAGGATACATTTCTCTTTTCTGTAGTGAAAATCTAAATACAGTATGAAGCAATTATGAAGATTCAATTCATGGTGGATTCATTTTTACAAACCACAATATGGATGAATAAGCAGTACTCTGGCCTGGTTGGTTGTAGTAGAAATTGATAACTCTTTTCACCAGAATTTACGTTTGTTTTTTTAAAGACATTTTGTGTAGGAGGAGAGTAGGATTACCAAGTAATTAGAACAACTAGTAAATGTCTAGGTCTTCCTCTTTAGTAGGCTTATTTTCCTGTGTCATTTTTCCACCTACCTCCTCTGCAATTGTCTGTACTTATCTATTCTTAATAAATCATGAAGATTTGATTCACTTTCAGCTGAGAGAAAAGCAGCTTTTCCTACAACCCTTATAATAGTAATCATTCACTTAAGAAGTAATTGAAGTTTGAAGAAATAAAGATACATGGCTTTTCCTTAGAAAATTTTACGAGGAAGTTTTCCCTAGATTTCCAGTAGAAGTCACTCCTGTCCATGTAAGTATTTGATGTAGTTAATGTAATCTGTCTTACATGCTAGGGATATTCCAGGCCCCAACTGTCAGTCATCATTGATAAAAGTGAACAACTCATAGATAAAAAAGTCATCTCCCCCTCCCCCCGCGTCCTGTGTTTTGGTAAAGTTAGAACTTAGGCTTCGACTTAGAAATGGGGGAGGGGGTGGTGGATGATGGACAGGGTAAAACGTAAATGAAGGAAGTAAGTTTTGGTACCTCCATATAATGAGAAAAGCTAGGGGTATCTAGAACATTTTTTTACAGGTAAATATTTTAATTAAATTTAGTATTGAGAGTATGTTTGCAGATGCTGATAATTTGATTTTACTGTCTTTAGAATTTGTTCTTCTAGCATTATCTTTTAAGACACTAAAATATTGTTGAAGTAGTTGATTGGTGTTGAAAAAATAGTTTCACAACTTATGTAAGACTAATTTTAGAAGTATTTCACCTGACTTATACAAGTGTACTGTGTAGTGAGTTGTGTCTAGACTGGCATTCTTAACTATCTTCTAAAATGTTTCTCCTTACTATGCACAACTGTATTTGGATGATGAATGTCAAGATAGACAAAGCATGAGCTTTGTGTAGTTTAGATCAAAAACTTTTGTAGTTGGAAGGTTTCTCTGGTCTCACCTGCCCGGCTGTCGTGACGCTGCTTATAAAGCAATCACTCCAAGGCTTAATATTATTTACAAACTGTATGGCTATAGCCTATGGCTTAAGCTTCTTGCTATCTAGCTCTTATAACTAAACTCAGCCCATTTCTATTAATCTATATGTTGCCAAGTGTTCTATGGCTTTACCTGTGTACCATTACGTCTGTTCCCTGGATGTCAGGATGGCCTCTCCCTCACCTCTGCCTTTCTTCTTCCTGTCTCTCTCTTGGATTTCCTCCCTGGCTATAACCTGACTTGCCATAGGCCAGAGCAGCTTCTTTATTTACCAATCATAGCAACACATACTCACAGCATACAGAAAGACATCCCACAGCAGACTTTATACTGATACTGGCTCAAGGAGAAAGGTTTGCTATAAATACTTTTTGAATCCATCAGTCCTTTATGTGTACATCTAACTAAATATTAATTTCCTCATAAACATGATCTTGCAAATGGAGTGTGTGCGTGTGTGTAAAACATGATGAATCTAATCCTTTTAAGAAAAAAAAACACCATGAAACAAATACTATTTTCCTCCTGTAAACCACTATACAGTATTGTCAGGGCCGGGAAGAAAAAGGAAAGCAGTGTGTAGTATATGCCTCACTCTTGATATGTGGAAAAAAAAAAAAAAAGACTAGGCTTCAAAGCAGCATAACTACTTTTCATGTGTCACAGTTATTTATAAAAGAGCCAGGATGTTGCATAGCATTTTTTGCCGTAATTTGTGTAAGACATGTCACTGGTGCAGGATGGTTCATAGTTCCAGAAGGTCTGTGCTTGTGTGCTGACATTACAGTGGTTAGATGGTACCTACCATGGATCTTACATGAGAGTCTACTCTTTCTACAGGACAGTATATTAAGTCGGGGTTATTGAAATTGAAGAACATGTTCCAGAAGAGAGTTACATATACAGGCTTAGAGTGTAGATGAATTATATATTTTTTTGAAGGTGATGCTCTTTGAGTTTTTTTCTTTAAAAACTTTAGTTTATTGGATAGTACATGGTTCTTCGGGGAGCACCATCATTCCGTGTCACATAACTCCATTTAAATGTATGTGCGTGTGTTTGTATTATATATTTTAAAACAAACTTATGAAATGTTTTCTATGGGTTTTTCAAATATCCATGGTATTACTTACCTCGCCTTTGTTCCTCTCTCCCTTTATTACTCTTCCTACTCCTCCTCAGTTTTAAATCCTCCCCACGTTTTGCCCATTGCCTCTTGTGGCACCTGTCTCCTATTCCCATTTCTAGAGCTACTTCTGCCCTAAGCACCTCCTTCACTGTGGTCTCTTTCTTTCCTGGCTTCTTCAGATTTATCAGGTTATATACTAAGGATTTGGAGATAGATCTCCAAGGGAGAACCTGTGGCGTTTGTCTTTCTGGGTTTGGGTTACCTCACTCAGTGTAGTACTTTTCAGTATTCTTAACTTACTTGAAAATTTGATGGTTTCATTTTTCTTTACAGCTGAGTAGAATTCCATTTTGCGTGTCTACCATATTTTCATTATCCATACTTCAGTTGAAAGAAATTATGGTTATTTCCATTTCCTATCTTTTGTGAATAGACAGCAACAAACCTGACTGAGCAAGTGCTCGAGTATGATAATGAGTCCTTTGGGCAGATGCCAAGGGTGGGATGCCTGGCTCATATGGTAGATATATTTTTTAGCTTTTTGTGATTTTTCCACACTCATTTTCATAGTGGCTGCACCAGTTTTCCATCCCACCAACAGGGAGTGCGGGTGCCTCTTTCCCTGCATCCTCACCAGTATTCGTTGCCAGTTATTTTCTTTATCTCAGCTATTCTAACTGGAGTAAGTTGAAATCTCAGAATAGTTTTAATTTGCTGAGAGTGCTGAACACTATCCAACAAATACCCCAACGCCAGACATGGGAAATCTCCCCTTCAAATTGTTAGTTGGGGGTACAAGTCTTGCCAAACAATATGTGCTGTTTTTATTGCACAGTGTTACTCTCTAAGACCTTATTACTGAAGACACTATCCTCTCAGACACAGGACTAGGAGCTATTGATCTGGAATTGACCTGGTAGCCTCCTTCTTGAGGACAGTTCTCATAATATTGGTAGGTGCTGTGCAGGCTGCCAAGAGAGGAGAACAGTTGTGATAGTCCTACCCAGTTGAAAAGCCTACAAAACACAGTGATGGCTGTATTGACAAGATATCCACAGTGGTGCAGTAGTGGCAGTTTTATCTTGGGGATAACCAAAAGCTAATTGGAATTACAATCCATTAAATAGGAGGGGATTCATGCCTGGTACAGTGAACTAACCAACTACCCATGAGTGGAGAAGTTACAGGCCTGAAAGGAGAACCTACCATTTTCCTAAACCAGTATAATATGTAACTGTATTCTAAATATGTATCATTATACCAACAGGTAAGTGTAGCTCTAGCTCTCACCCCTCATCAATGAAGCGTCTTTGTGCAACAGTGAGAGACTATAACAGGGATCCACAAATCATTAAAAATGTTGAAAATAAATGATTATGGGGTGCCCAGCCCCAACTAGTAATCTGTAGTGTAACTCCTGAACGTAAAGCTCAGAGAAAATCACAGAAGAGGGGTATAGAGGTTATAAGAGCCATTAGGCCCAGGACACCTGCTGAGAGATTATGTCCCTTAGATATGACATGGAAAACACACCCATGAATCTCAACAGTATGGCCCCTGGGCAGGACTGGCATAATGACAATACTAGTTGACATGCCTTTGTGGACAGGAGGAATTCCACATGGTTCTTCCTTAGATAAGAGCTAAAGGCAGTCAGTGGCTGCTTAGAGAGGGAGAATCAGTTTCCTCCAGGGATGGGCTCCTGAATTTCAGGTGGTCATCCTGAACACATGTACACATGAGCAGCAGTAAGTGGATACAGTGCACTAAATATATACATCTATGTGTGAGCAGATGTACATATGTTAGCAGTAACTAAAGAGGAGGTCATAAATTTGGGAAGGAGAGATAGGGCACAGGAATTGTTGGATTCAGGGAGGCAAAGTGCTAGTGGGAGTTACAGGTGGTGCCACCGTGACTAGCAAATGTATTTATTTTTTATGGATATTTAGATTTAGGTTTTATGTAGTTTTGTACTGCTGTAGATGCTAGTGTTTGTACTTTTAATATTCTTTAAATGCATAAACATTCATTTATTGAACCTTATCCTAATCCCTGTAATGTATGCAACTGACTGAAAGGTTTTTGATGAACTTCTTGTTTTGCTTTTCTTACTTGTTCCTAAAAGGTTCATCTAATTCAAGGGTTCCTTTCTCTAATCTCTTCTTTCCTTTCAGAGGACTCATGCTAAGAGGCTGCGGTGATTGCCTCTTTGTGGGAACATGTATCAGTGTAGAAGTTACTGCTTATTTTAGCAGTACTAATAGTAATAGATATTACTAGTCATCAGTTTAATTTCCAGGATTATTCATTTTTAAATGAAATGAACCAATTCTGAAGTGTCCTTTAATGACAGGTACATACAAATTCTGATACATTATAGATAGAACTTTTTCGAAGTTTTTATTTGCAGGGAGTAGAAGAGATAGCCTTTAATGATGTTCCTTTTCTGAACTTGTTTTTCAGGGGGTTAGCTACAAGTTCAGTTATGTATTTTGAAGCTTATACATCTTCTAAGTAAAATTATTTTTTCAGTTATGGTACAGACTCTAGGTATAATTCCACATTACTAATATATTTCTGTATAATTATGGGCAATGTACAAATTATGTGATTCTAAACCCTAAATAAGGCCGATTTATGCTGTGAAGTGCTTGGTTTTTTTTTGTTTTGTTTTTTTTAGCTATTTATAATTATTACTAAATTTTACTTGGTTTTTAAGATGTAGAAAGGTAGTTGAGAACAAGCCATTCCACATGAAAATGAATGCAGTATTCAAAGTTGAAATGCTTGTTGAAACTTGATTTTTAACATGCCACCAGCAGGATCGTGGTGATATCAAGAGCATTCAGGAGCAGATTAAGCTGGAAGTGGTAGCACCTGATTACAGTCCTATCACAAAGCTGAGGTCAATCGCTGTGGGCTTGAGGCCAGCATAGGCTGCCATCAAGGGCTAGTCCCATATAAAATAAAACCTAGTGTGGCACACTCCTATTATCTTAACACTTAGGAAGCAAAGACAGGGGTTGCCTTATTTTGAGGCATTGACTAAAGTGCTCGGAAATATGCTAACTTATTTCTAGAAACTTTTTAATTTAAAAAGTGGGTTGGTATGTAAAAGGAAAGAAAAAATTGTAAATAAAAAAAACCAACAAACAAAAAAATCTGGAGATGGCCTGAGTGCTTTTAGAAAGAGTCACCAGTGAGAGTGTAGTTTCTTTCCACACATTATATCAACACTAACAATAACATTGATTAATCCTTTCTACTGGTTGGCTAATAGCTATAGGTGTTTCCTTCCTGTCTGTAACTCAGGTCTCGGTTTCCAGTGTCCCAGACCGGTCCTCATAGCTGCAGAGGATGTGCCCTCCCTTAGGCGAGGGTCGGTTCCTTCTTTATTGTCTTTGTCCTGCTTCCTTTGTCTCTGCTGTCACAGAAGAAACTCCTTTAGTTCATCCTCGCTATGACATGTTTGCTGGTCTGTCCTAACTTCCTGTCCCCTTTCCTTGGCTTTCCTTTCTTAGACTGATTGTCCCTCCCTGTTCACAGCCCACCTGTCACTCTGACATCATGTCCTGTGTCTTTCATTTTCTAATCATTAAACAAGAATAATCTTTCCTTTTGGCCTTTCATTCTTTGTGACTAGAATCTTTCTGTCTGTTCTGTCCTGGACTGTAAAGTTGTGTTAGGAAAGCTTAGAGGCCAAAGTGCCTCTCTGCCAACTATGTGAACTTGAAGCTATGCTGGTTAAACTGAAGTAGTGTAGATAATGTAGTTTTAAATGCTTACCCTGATAGCACAATAAATATTGATTTTTAGTGTTACTTACTAAAAAAATTACATGCATTTATTCATTTACTATTATGGGGGAAAGTGGTTCATATTAATATTGATGGGCAGGTGTGGAAAGCTTCATTTATAGTATTATGGTTAGAATGCTTCCAGAGTCCAAAATACCTAGTTTTGAGACATAATTTTGGAGTACATCTGTTTGTAATTTAGAAACCTTTTTTATAAACTAAGACTTGAAAAATATTTACTACTTACTGCATTAGCATGCAAATTTTTATGTATTCTACAGTTTGTCTTTTGAATTAGTATGTTTTACTTTATTCTTACAGCAATTTTAGACTCATAGCAAAGTTTCATAGAAACTACAGCATTACACGTAATCCTTTGCCTCTTTTCTCCCTAGTACCTTCATTGGCACCCCCACCACAGTGGTGTGGGTGTTGTGTATTACAGTACATGAACTTGCTTTCAGCATACATTGCCACATAAAGTTCCTAGTTTACATAACATCTCGTTTTTGGTGCTGTATATTTTATGGATTTTGACAAATATATAGTGATACATACATCTTGCTTGTCAAATCAGTGTCTGTCTACCCTCTGGCACCTTCTGACCTTTTTATTTCCTCCATAGTTTTGCTTGTTTCAGGATGTATGCTTGGAATCTTGCAGTGTGTGGCAGTATAAAGATTTTCAAGTTGTTTTCTCTGACCAAGTATTGTGGATTTAAGGTACATCTGTCTTTTTGTGGCTTGATAGCTCTTTTGTACTGAGTAGTATTTCATCATCTATATGTAGCAGCTTCTACATCTATTAATCCACTGAGGTCATCTTGGTTGCTTTCCAGTTTAGACGATTATGAATATACTGGCTATGCACAGGTTTTTGTGTTGAGTTTCCAGTTTCCTGGTTAAGTAGAAGCAAATGTGATTGCTGGATCATATGGAAAGACGTGCTTAGTAAGAAACTGCCAAAATGTTCCAAAGTAAATCATCCACAGCCCCAAACAGCGAGAACTCTTGACATTTGGCATTGCCTCTGTCATTTTGCTTTCGTACGGTAAGTAGTTCTGTATCATTTGTTGAAAAGCCGTGTTTACTCCAGCATTCCCTTTGCGTCTTTGCACCTAGGAAGAGAACTAAGGTTAGGAGACTCTCTGGGTTTCCTGTTCTCTTCTTTTTCACTGCGCACACTGATGCCCTTTCTGACTCTTTGTAGTCATGCTGTAAGGCTTCAAGTTGGGTAATGTCCTTCTTCTTTGTTCCCACCTTCCTGAGTAAATAAACATTCCAGGTTCTTCTCTAAGTAAGTTTTAGAATCAATTTGTTGATATTCACAGAATAATTTGATTTGATTTCTTTCTTGGCAGGGGGGGCAGCATTGGTACATAGATGAATTAGAAGAATTGATATTTTGACACTAGTCTCCCTATGAATTTGATATGAACAGTATCTATTTAATTAGTTTCATGGTTTTATCTTTTTAAACATTTATTTTTACTTGATGAGCAAGTGTTTTTCTTGCATATATGTCTATGCACTATGTGCATGCAGTGCCTGCTGGGGCCGGAAGAGAGCATTGACACTTGTGAAACTGGAGTTACAAATGGTTATGTTTCATCATGTGAGTTCTCATGGGAACTGATCCTGGGTCCTCAGCAGAGCAGCCGCTGCTCTCAACTGATGAGTCTTCACTCAAGCCATTAACTTTATTAATACTCTACTTTTTAAAAAAATTATCAACAGCTTTTCCATATGGGATTTTTATACACACTTCATTTTGTTCATTCCCCCTCTTCTGCTTTCTTGGGTTTTCTTTTGTTTTGAGTTGACTTAACTGCTTTTAAAATGTAGTTAATTGATGCATGAGAAATAACCACTGAGTCCATCAGTGATGTCATTGTTGACCTTAGATAAGAGTTGTTTCTATAGAAAAATGAGGAAAGGAACTCAATTTGAAATTCTTGAAAACAGAAGGAGAGAAATTGAAGACAACTGGTAAAGGCAAAACTTTGAAGGAGGTTTTTCTATTAAAGGAACAGCAGTTTAAGGTGAAAGTTGGAAAGTTTAGTGAACAGAAGTTTGTTTCTTAATCAAGTTTGGAGAAATGGCATTGCTGGATTCTTGTGGGTGGTGTTCACCTGAGAGGGAACTGAGACGGTGTAAGGCAAAGTGGAAGGTTGTGAAGTTCTGCCCTGTTTATGAGACAGAAAAAAAGAATGGAGATCAGTCAGGAACGATACAGGAAATGCTTGGCCATTATTACCAGTTATCCCCCTTCCTCCAGCTATGAGGCCTCAGTGGCAGGTCTGCTGCTAGCCTGTGAAATGCTTTGAATTAAGGGACTCAGTCCTGAAGCTCCTTTTTTCCATACCTCTTGATGGGTCTGCCCCAACCTCTCTTTCCTAAATGCTACCTTAAGGGAAATGAAAATAGACCCCTTAGGCCAGGTGCTTCTGTTACATTTAATATCCTGCTGTAATAGGGTTAAGTGAACCCCTTCTCATGCAGCATAAGAAGGGAAAAAAGCAAATTTTAGAATCAAGAATTTAGTTTCACAGTGGGTATCTCAGTTTTCCTCCACATAACAGGATTTAAGATAGATTCCTCATCTTCTCCATCTTGATTTCCTCAAGGGTTGGTGGATTTGTCCAAAGCACCATCTTTTCAGTCTACAATTCTTCAGTCCATTAAAATTCATTGACTTCAACTTACCTTCTGCTCAGTCATCTGAAATATAAGTGTTCTGAGGCAACATGGTTATTTGGAAGTTGGTTCTTATATATTTGGATACTTGTACAAGTTAAGTATTTGTAAAGTCTGTCAGGATAGCAGCAGAATTAGCCACAGTGAAATTAAAGAAATAAATAGAAAACATTTGTAGAATATATAGAATAGCATTGGTTGAGATTTATCTTCTGAAGTTTTCTAGTTTTGCAGTGTCAGTTTTGCAGATTAATAACCTGCAGTTAAACTGATGCCCTATTATTAATATGGTTGCAGTACTGTTTCACACTTATTATTTAAGGAGAACCTCCAGATCATCTCTAAATTGATGGATTGTTTAAAAGAACAAAAGCATATGCATACTTAACATTTAGAAAGCCAGGATAATTTGTGATGTAAAAACCTAGAGGAAAATGGGTGGGAGGCATGTCTCACCATTAAGGACGTGTGCTGCCTTTGCAGAAGGACCTGAATTTGATTCCCAGCACTCATATCAGGTGGCCTGAAGCTCCAGAGGATCTGAAACTGTCTCCTAGACTCTGTGTGCCCTTTCACTTATGGGCACATGTCCTCCCTGCCCACCCCACCCCATATACACATGATTAAAGATAAAAGTGAAAATTTAAACAAATAGAGGGAAATGGTAATTTGTGAGTTGTGCTTGAAAAATGTTTACAGGAATAATAGAGTTGCTTTGCTAACCACAAATTGTGAATTTAGATTATATTGAACTGTTACATTTTTATTCCATAAATGATACTGATGTTGAGCACATTGCATTAAAATGTTAATGTGGTTCAGTAGAATTCAAGTCTTGGTTCCTTAACATTCCCCTACAAGGACCCAGAGTTCCTGAAGCTGATTCCAGGGCTGGAACAGTAGAGCATCTTTTCATGCCAGAAAGGAAGAATGTAGTCTAAAACAATGCCAGAATGTTAGAAGCATGTTGGAGCTGTGTTGTGGGCTCTCCCACTGGGCAAATCTAGGATGGTTCAAGTAGCAAAATAATTAAAAGCAGTAGTAAATTGTAAAGCATTGGAAAGAAATAGTAATTTATGAGACTATATCACTAGCATAACATTTATATAAACACATGGGGCAAAAGGGGGCTCAAGACAGCTGTTAAATGTGGAGGAAGAACTGTTGTTGAAAATCACGATTATGCCAATGTCATAGTAAAGTTCAGAGGATTCCAAATGAGTGTTAAATGTAGAGAAGAAATTTGAATGAAGAGTAGGTTATTTGCATGGTTGTAATCTGACCAAAGAATACATTATTGGTTGCAGGAAAAGATAGTAACTAAGCAGTAGGAAATTCAGAATGCATCTTCTATGGCTGAAGCTTAACATCACCAAGTGAGGAACAGGACACCATATCAAGTGCTTCAAACTGTCATGACCCCCAAATGACATACCACTTACTCACTTCTCTGGTTAGGAGTGTATTAGAGTCCATTATGAGAGAACCACAAACTCAAATGGTGCTGCACGTTTTTTTTTTTTTTTTTTTTTTTTGGTTAGGGGACTATATCCTGTCAAATAAAAGTTAGAAATTAAATAATGATAGGACCCAGGCTAAAGGAAAGTTAAGGCGTAGAGGGTAAGTGGATGTGGTGAAGTGCACATGATGGATTATGCCTGCAGTTACAGCACTACAGCTGGGAAGGCAAGAGTATTGCAAGTTCTAGGCCAGCCTGGGGTATAAATAATAAAATCCTGTCATGAAATTTATTAAAAGTATAGGACATAAGATTTTCTTGACCCCAAGACTGGATCTTGTATGGGAGGGGGATTAAGTGTATTACAGAGTTAGTTGACAATTTTATCATACAGATTATAGATTACTGTGGTTGACTTAGTTACTGAAATTGTAACTGTTATAACTGTTGATTTGTAAATTATTTTTTGGAAGAGGACATGTAAGTATTTACGTAGAAAGGATCACAATGTAAGCAACCTATAAGTGTTGATGCAGCGCACGCATCGGGTAAAGTTATATGGTATTTGTGTTTTCATTGTAATTTTTTTTCTGTTCATTTGGAATATTTCAAAATTTATGCATGTGTGCATGAGCACATTTGCTTTAGATTGTTTATTTAATTTAATTCTAATTTTTCATTCATCTTAAGGTATTAACCTAAATTTTTATAAGTATGCATATAGGTGTTTATATAGGTGATTATAGATATGTATATTGATTTTTGATTTCTTTTGAATAGTGCTGGGCCTAAAGGAGATAACATTTATGAATGGAGGTCAACTATACTTGGTCCACCAGGTTCTGTATATGAAGGTGGTGTTTTTTTTCTGGATATCACATTTTCTTCAGATTATCCATTTAAGCCACCAAAGGTAAGAACCTAGATACACATTGATTAATTATCCTTCTCCCAAACCCAGGTATTCTAGAATTTATATGTATATTGATGTAATAATTTTTATTTTATTGTTCATAAATTAATATGGAAACTCAGAACCTATTATTTTGAAACCAAAAAGTTACTGACTTCTGCCTTCTAAAAATAATTTTATATTAAATATAATTTGTTAATACTAAATAAAATTATACATTGAATAAAACATAAATGTGATCTTATGCAAAATTCCCTCTGTGAAATAAACCTTATTGACAGCTTTCAGAAATAGGCTAATAATAAGGATTTTGTCTTTATTTATAGATAAGTAAAAATTAGAAAGCTAACCAAAAAAAGGAAAAACTAATACACACTTGTTTTGTGCCTTCTGTGAGTGTAATATAAAATAGAGTGGCAGGCTCACTTCTGCCTTCTTCTTAATTCAGTTAAACTGAGTGTCCAGCTGGGTAACAAACAGAAAACATGATACTTACTTCAAGGGCTTCTTCCTCTGACTTCTCATTATAAAGTACTCAAGTAAAAACCCTAGAGCTTAGCCTTTGTAGCTGAGTTTGTTATAGAGGAATCCAGTGTGCCAGGAAGGTTGACAGGACCATGGCCCCCAACTAGTAAAAGTGCTTTTCCTTTTTTTTTTTTTTTAAATTGCATAAAAATTTTAAATGTAATACATTCCAATTATGGTTTCCCCTCCCCCAACTTCTCCCAGATCTGCCCTACTTCCCTACCAACCCAAATACACACCCTTTCTCTCTCTTTCCCCATGGATATAAACAGGCATATAAAACAAATAATAAAATAAAATTAGATAAATAAATAGAAGAAAAAGCCAAGAAAGTTTCTAATTTTTATATGATTTCCTTGTGTGTGAAATGCTTTTCTTTTTAAATCTTAAAACTCTTTAAATACATGTTTTCAGTATATGTGTCTATGTGTGTATCTGTTTATCTTCATCTATCCATCCATCCTATCTATTCTCTACAGTCTTTCTCTCTTTCTCTCCCTCCCTCCCTCCC